>JADBJO010000014.1:1212500-1220000 GCA_016801955.1 Conus betulinus
CATGTCGAGGGCACGGACGGCATTGTGGAAGGCGAAGGACGACCCTCTCTTTCCTCTTTCCGGCGTCTTGTGGAAGAGGAGAAAGGTGGCACTTTGCGACTGAGCAATTCTGAGAGAGAGAGAGAGAGAGAGAGAGAGAGAGAGAGAGAGACTTAGTGGGTGGCGTCCTGTGTATGCTGGGACAGTATAGACACCAATCACCACCACAGAGAGAGAGAGAGAGAGAGAGAGAGAGAGAGAGAGAGAGAGAGAGAGAGAGATTTAGTAGGTGGCCTCCAGTGTATGCTGGGACAGAACAGACACCAGTCACCACAGTCACAACCGAACTGATTCAGCAGAAGTGCAGCGTTGCCTCTGTAGATTTGTCTTCAAACCACTTGATATTACTAGCTCACTGTGCGCTGCTAGATTGTTGGACGAAAGAGTTTGCATGAGCTTAGAGAGCAAGGAAGATAACCACCACCCTCTTCCGTTTTCTTGTTCTTCTTTAATTGTAAGAAAATGCCCCTGTAGCTGTTCCCCTGACGTGTGTGTGTGTGTGTGTGTGTGTGTGTGTGTGTGTGTGTGTGTGTGTGCGTGCGTGCGTGCATGCGCGCGCCCTTGTCTGTGTGCGGGCTTGCTTGTGTGTGTGTGTGTGTGTGTGTGTGTGGTGTGTGTGCGCGCGCGCGCGCGTGCGCGCGTGTGTGTGTGTGTGTGTGTGTGAGCACGCGGGAGGGAAGGAGATGGTGAGTTGGGGGTACCTTTTTTTTTTTTTTTTTTTTGCTTGAGGCCATGATCTTGCTTCTGTGGCAGACTAAGCTATATAAATAATGTATCTGACTCAATACGTCTTGCCTTGAGCAATTCTTTTTTCTCTTTAAATCAATTGATAACTCTTGTAAAGGGTCTTTTACGAATCATATCTGCAGTGCTGAAACAGACCACGCGGATGTCCCTCTGCAATCATCAAGCTTCTTTTTCTTTTTTTTTTTTACTGCCCAGATTCGAACTTGCACCACCAAGAAGGACCGTTGGGCGCCTCAGGACCAACTCACCTTGTGAGGAGGCCAAGGGGATGTCTTAACCACCTAGGCATCGGACACCTTTCGTAGGTTGGAAAATGTAAGCACTTTGAAATTCAACCAAATCTCTCTTTCTCTCTCTCTCTTTCAACCTCTCTCTCTCTCTCTCTCTCTCTCTCTCTTGAATGAATGTGAAACATCCGCAGAATCTCCTGTCCTGCATGTAGACATATTATTGATGACGAAGAACACATTCTGTTCCACTGTACTGCTTATAATGAAGTGCGGAGAAATTGTTCATTTTTCCAGTTAGATATAGCGAAAAGACAAAATGTCGCTGTGTGTTATCATCAGATGATGAACTTGTAATTAAATCAGTTGCGAAATTCATCGCGTAAACATTGAAAATCAGACAGATGAAGGATAGTGACATTTAAGGATAATACATTATAAGAGATATCTGAATGAATATTATCATTCATCGCATGTTGAAGAGATCAGTAAAATACAATGTCATCATTAATTGAGTGGATGGTCGAGTCTTTTTTTTTTTTTTTTATGTTGAAGAGATCAGTAAAATAGGATGGTCGAGTCAGTCTTTTTTTTTTTGTGTTTTTTGTTTGTTTTTAAAAACCTTACTGCATTACTCCTGTGCGTGAGGTGAGGACAGAACGAAATGTTACGAATTTATTTGTTTTTGTTAACTTTGGATTTGATACACACTAGGAATGAAAGTGTACTATTTGTTTGCAGGAAAGGAAGAGGGAAATGTTTTTGTTCTGTTTCCTTCCCCCCCCCCCCCCCCCCCCCTTGTCAAAAGACCTCTTTGGTAATGACAACAAAATATCAAAGTGTCAAAGTGTCTCTTCAGGTGTACCTGTCATTACTGTTACGGTTCTGATCCCCTTCTTCCCAGATACAGACAGTCGCTTTATGAGATCATAGGCAGGTAAGCGTAGGCCTACAAGCCTGATCACTTCCAGTCTGCTCAGCGAAGACCTTTAGCTTGAAAAGCCTGATTCTGCGGGCTAGACTGGCACACTTCTCACTCTCCCAGATCTGTGTTTCCTCCATTCGGCTGCCATATAACTTGATCAGCTCGATCAGCATCGTTTGTTATATGTATCAGATCCGGTCTCATGCCACTCTTACTGATGATATTTTTTTTCATTTTTGCCCATTCTGGAAGGTCTTTTTGGTACATTTCGATTCATTTCCTTAAACCAGTAATTCCGTCAGTCATGAACTGGATGTCACAGCTGTTGCAGATGATAAACTACTGTCTACTGCCTCACGCCTTGTACAAGTCTGCTATTGCAGATTCTAGTGGCGTGTTTATTTTATTTTTTTTTAATTTTTTTTTTCAGTGGCAGTGCTAATCGTATGCACCATTTTAGAACTTTAAGTTTTACACACACACACACACACACACACACACACACACACACACACACACACACACACACACACACACACACAAAAGTATTTCTTCTTTAAAACAATCAAGTACACGCGATTTAGATGGTTTAGATGCAAAAATACTAAAGATTTCGTGTCCAATAATTACTGATACACTAACATATTGTACAATTTATGCATAGAGAAACAAACTTTCCCTTGAAATTTAAGGAAGCCAAAGTAATTCCACTTTATAAATCTGGCGATAAGTCAATTCCATCAAACTATAGACCATTTCTATTTTATCTGCTTTATCTAAACCTATTGAAAAACACTTGCAAAATTTACTATATTCTTACCTTACTAAAAACAATTTACTCCACGACGATCAATGGTTTCCGTAAAAATCATTCCTGCCATACAACCCTTGTACAGCTTATTGATAGCCTCTTATGTAGTATAAATGAAAATAAATTTACTGGCATTCTTTTTATAGACTTTGAAAAAGCTTTTGATGTAATAAATCGTTCTCTCCTGTTGCGTAAACTGGAACTCTACAAATTAACTCCAGAATTATAAATCTCATGTCCTCATTTCTATGTAATAGGAAACAGTCAGTAACAGTCAACAATAAAACGTCAAACTTAATGTCTATCAAATATGGAGTACCACAAGGCTCTGTATTGGGGCCCTCTACTGTTTACTGTCTACGTCAATGATTTACCTTGTTTTTCTTGAAAGTAAATGCGAAATGTTTGCCGATGATACATCTCTTCATTCCAGTGATTCAGATCCATTAAGATTAGCTAGTAAACTCCAAAATGATGTTAAAAAACTTATCGAATGGACTCAGTTGAAACCATATGTCCTTAAATGCAAAGCAAACCAAGTGCATGTTTGTATGTGCCCGACAAAAAAGACAAAAGATGAAGTTAAAATTTCCACCATTGTTTATATCTGACCTAAAAATAGATGAAGTCGACTCACATAAAATATTAGGAGTAATAATAGATAAAGATTTAACATGGACCGACCATATAACGTCAAATGGGAAAAAGTCTCTCAAAAAATTACTTCAATTAGCCAAGATTAAGAACTTCCTGGACACTCATTCTCGAAAGCTCTTTTCTGTGCTCATGTTCTATCAATCATTGATTATGCATCAACCCTATGGGATAACTGCAGTGAAACCAACTTGAAAATTATTCATCGAATGTATAAAGAGCATTAAAATTAGTGTTACTAAAATCAAGCACCCTAACTACAGAAGACTATAAACAACTTAATATGTTAACTTTCTACAACAGACTTTTGTTCAATAAGGCAGTATGCATGCATAATGTTACAAACGGATATGCACCTAAAAAGATAAGAGATTCATTTACAACTAACACTTATAGACATAGTCATTATTATCCTTTCCTAGACCAAGAAATAATCTTTATATAAATCTAGTCTTTTATACTCTGGTGGAAATGTATGGAACAAGCTACCAATCACTTTGAAAAACATAAAGAACAAAAATCAGTTTAAGAAAAATCTGAAAAAGCATCTCATGGATGGTTAGCCATCAATATTTTTTCTCAAATTCCCTTGAAATAACTCTTCAGTGATTTTACATGATGTATCCTGTATATACTCTCTCTCTCTCTCTCTCTCTCTCCTCTCTCTCTCTCTCTCTCTCTCTCCTCCTCCTTGATATGATAACTATAAAAGGCTTGGATTTCTTTTTTGTACTCCTTCTCTCCCTCCCCCACGCCTCCATCTTACACCACCTCCTCCTCCTATTTCCTCTCCCCTCCTCATCCATCTTAGGTTTCACCCCCACCACCTCCCTCGCCCCTTTCCGCTGATTTTCACTCTTTGTATTTCTTCGTTTTCATTATTTTATCATTCAGTTTTTTCTTTGTTTGTTATGATGGCTTGATGTAAAAAAGCAGTTTTCTCTGCTTATTCAATGTTCCATCTGAAAATAAAATTGTGTATGTATGTATGTATGTATGTATGTATGTATGGATTGTTTCGACCGGAAGGCTGTCATCAAAACAGAAGGGGTCTATCCCAAGAAACGGCCTTCAAGAACACGTATTCTGCTTGAAAGCCGCAATTGAGAACTTCAAGCATGTATCCAAGTCAGTTCTACACTACTTTCGTTGACATCAAGGACGCCTATGGGAGCATTGATCACAGAGTGATGTTGGATGCGATGCAGAGCGCCGGCTACCCCCAGCACATCATCGACGTGACAGCGGATATCTACACCAACTCTACATTCCAGGTGCAGACGGGACACCACGTCCACGCCGAGGATTACCAGGCATCGTGGCATCGTGTCAAGGCTGCCCGTGGTCAGCTATTGTCTTCATTCAGGCGTTTGGACCCGTGGATTCGCTGGATGGAGCAGCCCGTTCACACCACAACCAGCTTCAATGCCTTCTCCATGTCAGGCATACATGGATGATGTATGTGCCAGTGCTCGCTGTGAGGAGAGCTTACAAGAAATGATGATAATAAAGACGGAAACCTTCCTGCATTACACCGGAATGGAGTGAAACACAGAAAGTGTGCCACCGGTTCATGGACAACGCACAGGAAACAACTGGGCCTCTACAGATGTGACTGAGAACGTCCACGTGACGCTGCAAGGGGAAGATACACCGATGTATGGAAAAGATGAGGCCATACCAGTATCTTGGATTTCAAACAAATCTGACTGGAACTTCTGAGAAAAGAGCAACTAGCACAGGCGAGCGAGGAATTCGAAAGAACGTTAGAAAAAATTTTCGCTCTCACCTTTACCATTTGTGCAAGAAAATTGATGCTGTAAACGTCATGGCTTCTCCAAAATTGAGCTTTTATTACAGCAATTCAAAATTCACAGAAAAACTTCTGAAGACTCTGGAAGATAAGATAGTTGATTTTGTTCGCATTCATCTCAAGCTAAATTCTTCTACCAATCGAGCGCACATGTTCCTTTCCCCGAAAACAGGGCGGCCTTGGTCTGTTGAAAACCAAGTACCATGTACTACGCCAAACGCATCTCATTCCTGATCTCTGTTCTGAACAGTGATGACCAACATGTCAGAATGGTAGCGCGCAACAGTTTCCATCTCCACATGGAAAAGAGAAAGTGCCTCACGTAGATCCAGACAACAGCATTTTGGAGGATATGCCACAGACTCCGAAGGGAAGTTAAGGAAAGGCAGTAAGGTCAACTGGTCACGGCCTTCCTTCGTTGAGCTCCATGAGCTGTGTGTGCGACTGGATCTAAGGCTGGAGTTCGATGAAAACAGCGACAGTTTCGGAGTGGTACTCCCAGCTTCTGAGGATGGAGTAGTTCAAATGCGCTAACAGTAATTCTAAACAATTGTACAGCGCAATCAAAAGAATGCAAATGGACAAGGATACGCACCATTTTCAGCAGCTGCAACAACAAGGGAGAATCATCCGGGTTGCAATTCCGGATGCGGCAATGACCCACTCCATAGGTCACCTCACCAACACCAGCGTCAATGACCAAATAACCAGGTTCATCAGCAAGGGGCGTCTACAGCTGCTGGAGACCAATGCAGTGAACAACATCTACTATCCTGATACTTACCGGAGAGAGTGTGCTTTTGTGCGGGTTTCGTTCTGATACAAATTCCCATGCCTTGAATGGATGTCGTCAACTGAGGGGCCTCTACACACAAAGACACGACAGATGCGTTGAGATCATCAGAAAGGAGCTACAGAAATGCATTGCGACGGATTTTGTGGATGTTTTTTCAAAATAGGCCTGTCTCTATAAACGGTGTTGAAGATCTGCCAAGGCTGAAACCTGATCTATGCTTCATCGACCATCGAAACTCGGTGGCATTCGTCATCGAGGTTTCAAACCCATTTTGACGCATTCATACAAACATGCTATGAGGGCAAATTTCAAAAGTACATGCCTCTTTGCTATGCTCTTAGTGATGCCGGATTTAGCACGAAAGTGGTTTGTTCTTGTAATAGGTTCACTAGGCATAGTTCATAAAAGAGTGGTTTCAGGGCTTTCAATGTTAGGACTGCCCATAACAAAATGTAAACAACTCGCAAAATACTTGAGCATGTCTGTCATGATTGGGTCTAGGCGTGTTTGGTCAAGGCGGAATCACCTCATGAACCAGCATTGAAACTGACAGATGTTGACTTTTCAAACTGTGCTTTAAATAGTAAAGAATTTGAGCCAGCCGGAGAGAGAAAGGACGTGGGGACAGAGAGAGAAAGAGGGTGTGTGTGTGTGTGTGTGTGTGTGTGTGTGTGTGTGTGTGTGTGTGTGTGTGTGTGAGAGAGAGAGAGAGAGAGAGAGAGAGAGAGAGAGAGAGAGAGAGAGAGAGAGAGAGAAGATAACGTTTATTGATGCGCCTGCAATCTGGACTATGTGCATTGTTGTTGATTGACAAGTTGATGCATTAAAGTAATTGGTATGTATGTATGTATGTATGTATGTATGTATGGTATGTATCCATCTCTGTCTCTCTCTCTCTCTACATATGTATATATGTGTGTGCGTGTTTGTTGTGACAGTTATTCATTCCCTGACATTAACATCGAACATTCTTAAACTTTTGTTCATCATTGTAAAACTAAAACGTTATGTGTCGTGAAATGCAATCCCATTGAAAGGCGCATTATTGATTATGACCAGGTTTTCAGTTTTCATTATTGCAGAAAAAATGGCAGTGAGGTGTGGGAGACACAAAAGATGACTACACAGCTTGGCGACAAGCAGAGAGAGAGAGAGAGAGAGAGAGAGAGAGAGAGAGAGAGAGAGAGAGAGAGAGAGAGAGAGAGAGAGAGAGAGATGAGAAACAGCACAGAAAGAACAAAACAAACTCTAACATGAACATCAAGTATTCATAACCTTTAATCCATTTTTGTAAAGCCGAAACTTTTTTGTGTCTTGAAATGTATTCTATTGAATGATACTAAATATGAAGTATCGATTATATCCTTTTTACGGGCAAAAAAATTGGCAGATACGGTCTGCAAGACATGAAATGCAGGCAAACAGAGCGACAAATCGGCAGATTGTCGAAGTTGGGAGAGAGAGAGAGAGAGAGAGAGAGAGAGAGAG
>JADBJO010000014.1:1225000-1227500 GCA_016801955.1 Conus betulinus
ACTCATCTGCTTTCTGGCTGTTAGCATGGAGATGCCATTTCTTCCTACTGTTTACTGTGCCCAACCGAGCACTGGTACTCGCCAGTCAACCATAGAACTGACAGTACTCAGTGGGAAAACAATCAAACAAAAAACAAGTTGCAAAGCATATAAGCGCACTCCCAGTTTAACTTCCAGAAAAAAAAAAAAAACAAAAAAAAAAAAAAAACAAACAAACAAACAAATTCACAATCAAACATGCGTCATAATGTATTTGACGTTACAATCAAACAGGCGTTATGACGTATTTCGTCACTCACATATTCCATAAAGAAGAAAAAAAACCGTTTTGGGCCGTTTATAGCCGTTAGTAACGGCTATTCTGGTAAAACAAAACATCGGGCATCATCCGTGACCCATAATGAACATACCTACAAATTTTCAGAATGATCGGCCCAAAAGTTTTGTCTGAAGCGAGTGGAACACATTTTGACCACGGACAGACACACAGACACACAGACAGCATTTCTTCGTTCCCATTGTAAAGTACTCCCAGTTCTATAAGAAATGGGAGTTAAAAAAAAAAAAAAAAAAAAAAAAAAAAAAAGGTAGGAGTATATACAGGGCTGGCGAGTTAGGATTCATCTTGTCACCATTGATGTTTTGTCACCTTTAACCTTTCACTGACTTCACCCCACTGAACTAGTCTCAAGTAAGCGGTACTGAATTATTTTTCTAACGGTTTTTAATTTCATATGTGACCATGCTTCGTCTCGTAGTTATATGCCTTAACAGCTTCATTATGCTTTTTGTAGAAATGTCTGATTGAATTGCTAAGATGAGAAACTGATCAAGTTTATTACATCTTCATACGAATGTTTAGTTAATTTCTCTGTGATGATTAGCTGGTCGCTATATCTTTATAGCAATGTCTGATTAAATCTGCAAAGATGATTGATTGATAAAGCTGGTCACATCTCCATACCAGTGTTTGGTTAAACCCTCTAGGATAATTTAATGATACCGTTGCTCGTTTTATCTGAATGAAAGCGATCAGTTCAACCACTACTTATTTGACTGTGATAAGCAAATCTATTTCTCTTGATTAACTTGGATCTTCATTTGTCAACCTCACTGTTTAAAAAAGACAGGTATCTCCCTTCGTCGTGAGTTGAAGTGGAGACAAAACAGTTAGATGTGCTACATCTATATTAAGTATGATTATGCTGCCTAAGAATTCACACTTTCCTTAAAGTTCGAGGGCAAACATGAGACACTTCCTTCTGTTGTCAGAGAATGAATGTAAAACCCAGGCTCTGTTGTTGGTTCACCAGAAGACCTGGCCAGCCTGGCATCAATTCCTAGCCAGGACTTCAGGCCGCCAAAGAGTTCCAAAGGTCTTAGAAGAAACAGCCTGCTACACCAGCAGGCCACCCAATTGCTGACAACATTCCATTGGAGAAAGAAAGAGAGTCTTTTCTTTTTTTCCTGTCCCATCTTCTGTCCCACCTCAGTGGGTATTGCATCTACGCCGCACATTCCGAGCCCCTGTCCATGGCATCAGCCCAACCCGTCCCGCCGCGGCCCCCGGCGTCGCCAATCCACAGGGAGCAGTCAATGTCAAGTCGTCAAGAGGCAACCTACCGGAGTAGACACTGCACTGCTGCCGGCTCACTTCGGTGGTGTTCAGTGGTGCCTGTTCTGATCCAACATAGAAATGACAGCTGAGCCACTTATTGACGACAATAATTACTTAGTCGCAGAGCCGGCGTGAGTGAGCTCTCCCTCAGGAGGGCGCCACCACGTCCGTCCATCAACAGCCCGCTTGAATTTACCGATACCGGTGAGTGACCCCGACAGAATCAAACCAAGGCCATAGACGTGGAGAGGATATCGAAACTAAGGTCACCATGAGAGCAAGGCATGAAGAGCCACAGAACTGGATGGAAGAGACTTCTGTTTCTCTACCCTTGCAGCCTTTCCGAAAATAAGACCTCAACCTAATCTCCTGAAACTGCCGCTGAATATACAGTCTTGGATATGATGGAACATCATGATGAGAACAACTCTGTAGGAACCGGCCTGAGACAGACCAACCTGAACCCTGTTCTGTGTTCTCCAGTTTTGCTTCTGTTTTCTGTTACATTACTCGTTATCCAGAGTAGAAATGTGCGTACGAAAATTCAGCGAACTTGCATCAGTCTGTTCCAATACCCTGTTTCCTTTCTGGTATATCCGTCAGCCTGGAGAACAAGCACTCTGGAAGGCAATAACTTCAGAGAAAATTCCATGACAAACCGTTCCTGGAAGTGAGGTCGTCCTTTTGTGAAGGAGTAATAACAGAGGCGCCAGCTTTGGCTGCAAATCTGTGAGCCACATTGTGAGCCTTTTGAGGTCTCTGAGTTTTTTTGATGACTCTTTGTAGGATTGTCGTTGATTTGTTAAAAAAATCGTTTGAATCGTGTCTATCGAGTATGTTCGAATGAAAAGTTTAAGAGCTGGATCACTCTTAAACCTACAA
>JADBJO010000014.1:1232500-1235000 GCA_016801955.1 Conus betulinus
GCTTTTTGGGAGGTTAGGTCTGTGCTGTGTGTGTAGGAGGGAAAACGAAGAATTTGTGCTTTATTAAAAAAAAAAAAAGTCTGTCAGGAATGTAAAAAAAAAAAAAAAAAAAAAAAAAAAGAAAAAAGAAAAGACAACTGTGAAAGTGATAGTCTGTGAGAAATGTGGACCTGTGGCGGGTATAACGTGTCGTACGTGCAACAGCAGCGGCTTCGGCGGCGGCGACAACACAACAACAACAACAACAACAACAACAACAACAACAACAAGAAGCTGAGTAAGGAGCTAGCTAGCTTAGCTTAGCTTAGCTTGGCTGTGGCAGCAGCGGCGTCGGCGGCGGTTGAGCGGCAGCGAGGTGGTGAGTGAGAGTGAGTGATACCTCTCTTGACCCCTTGGTGCCTGACCTCCTTTTGGTTCCACCCTATACTTTCTCTCTGCCGCTCCCCGCCGCTTCCTGTCCTTCCTGTCCCCCCCCCCCCCCCTTCCCCCCCCCCCCCTCTCTCTCTCTGCCTGTTCGGCAGTCCCCGGGCCTTACAGCCGGCCTGTCGCCGACGTCAGCGGCTTGTTGTTTCACGCGCTAACATGAATATGGCTGACACCGAGCGGCGGCGACGTCGTTGATGGGGAAGGAGGCAGCAGCGGCTGTTGGTGTGGATGCTGTACTGCTGCTGTGCTCAGGGGGAGGAGGATACGGCGGACCTCAGGCCTGACCGAGAGGTGGGGTGGCGAGGTGAGTGAGTAAATGACCGGGGGCAGGGGGAGGGGGGGGGGGGGAGGGGGAGGGGTGGAGTGGGAAGGGATCGGGGGTGGTAGTGGTGGTGGTGGTGGTGGTGGGGGGGGGGGGGGCGGGGAAGGGTGTGTGTGTATGTGTTCAGACTGAGGTCGGTCAGCTTGGCAGGGTAGACAAGACAAGGCAAGGCAAAGTAAGGCAAGGCAAGGCGAGGCGAGGTTGGGAGGGAAGAAGGGGAGGCAGGGCCGGGGGGGGGGGTGGGGGTGGGGGTGGGGGTAGGGGTGGGGTGGAGGTGGGGGATGGGGGTGGGTTGGGGGGGGGGGGTTTTCAGAAGGACACAGGGACGGTCGGCCTGGTCCTCCTCCTTCCTTCAGGAGGTGTCTGTCTGTCTGTCTGTCTGTCTGTCTGTCTATCTGCCTGTCTGTCTCTCTGTCTATCTGCCTGTCTGTCTGTCCACCCTGCTGATCCTCCCGTCCTGCTGCCTGTTGTCGTTGTTGTGGTAGTATTGTACCGAGACTGCTTGCTTGCTTGCCTGCTGGCCAAGCTCTGTGTGAGACTGGGGTAGAGGTTGGACCGAGAGAGAGAGAGAGAGAGAGAGAGAGAGAGAGGAGAGAGAGAGAGAGAGAGAGAGAGAGAGGGAGGGGGGGGAGGGGGGGGTGGGTGGTGGGTGGGTGGGTGGGGGGTGTGCTGGTCGTGAGCGGAGATTGTGTGTTTGCCAAGGAAGTCGAAAATCAATATCAATATGCCAGAGCCATCGACACAAAGTCTTCTTTTACCTTCACCCAACATCTACTTGCTTCACTCGCTTTTCTGTCTTTCCTGTCGATACACCCTCTTCCCTTTTTCTTCTTCTTCTTTTTTTTTACCATATGTGAGGCCTGGAGCCAAGCTGAGAGGCGAGATCACAGTCTTTCCCTTCACTGTCTATTGACTGAGGCTGGAAGCAATGTCGAACGCAACCTTGCAGCTTGGCAGAGCACTGGCTGGCAGGTTCCATCAAAGTCTTGATATGCTGTTCTTGAAAAATCAGATTCTTTTCGACCGTGATCTGTGTTTCCTTTGAAAGCAGCTTTCGTGGGTCGAAAGCGTGGATAAACAGTATTTGTTTATGATCGTTTCCAGTTCACTGGGTTGTTCTGTGTAACGTCACAATGGACACGATCCAGTTTTTTCCTAGTAAAGAAAGTTGGATTAATATGGGGGGGGGGGGGGGGGGGGGGGGGGGGGGGGGGGGGGGGGCTGGGATTAGTGATTAGTGAATCTTGGTGGGAACGATGAAAAAAGAGAGTGAATAAATATACATAGAGGCGCACGTACACAACACACACACACACACACACACACACACACAACACACACACACACACACACACACACACACACACACACACACGTGCACACTCGCGCTTTTATGCACACGCACACACACACATTTTACTCACACACATATACACACGCGCGCTTGCTTACACACATGCACACCCACACACTCACACATGTACACACACACACGCACACACACACACACACACACACACACACACACACACACACACACACACACACACACACCACACACCACACACACACACAACACACACACACACACAGAGAGAGAGAGAGAGAGAGAGAGAGAGAGAGAGAGAGAGAGAGAGAGAGAGAGAGAGAGAGAGAGAGAGAGAGAGAGAGAGAGAGAGAGAATCAAAGCTTAAGATCTAAGACATCATTCTGAAATGAAGGTAGATGTTGTTTCTCCCAAATATCTGCCTA
>JADBJO010000014.1:1247500-1255000 GCA_016801955.1 Conus betulinus
TGTGTGTGTGTGTGTGTGTGTGTGTGTGTGTGTGTGTGTGTGTGTGTGTGAAACTTGTATGCTTCCATAGAATGGAACACAAAACAGAACACAAAAAGCTGGGTTCCGAACACACATGTCGAAAACGAACGGTCCCGCCCATTTCGAACGTAAACAGGTTATGGTGATTCTGCGAATCGTTTGGGATGAGAGATGTATGCGTAAGGCATAAGTCTCAGTTTACTTCATTTACGTCAACCTAAGACACGCACGTTCCTACTGACTTTACCGCCGTTTTTCAAGGTAAATGTCAGTACTTAAAGTGCGCATTATCTCGGCATAGGGTAGGCAGCGTAGACGTGCGGCCATTGTCATTTGACGAGCGTCTGCTTAAAATGTGTTAAAGACTTACGGTTTGATGGTCGTCTGTATATACTGATCGGACCGTATGTTTTTATTTAATCTGCAGTACTTGGGGTGGCTCATCTGCTCTGCCTCTCTCTCGCCCACCCTCGCTCGCTCCCTCTCTCTCCTCTCTCTCTCTCTGTGTCTGTGTGTGTTGTGGTGTGTGGTGTGTGCGTGTGGGCGGTGTGCGTGTGGGTGTACGTATTGTAATTGCGTGGGGGTTTTCGCGCGCGCGCGCAATGGTTTGTTGTTGGTTTGGTGTGAGTGTGTGCTTGCGTGAGTGCGTTTTGGTGTGTGTGGGTGTGTGTGTTTGTGTGTGATGTGTGTACTGTGTTGTGTGGGTGTGTGTGTTTGTTTGTGTGTGTGTGTGTGTGTGCCGTTCGTATATTAGGCTACATTGGTGTGCGCAGCAGCAGCCGTGCGTGCGCACGCGTTCTGGTGCATGTTATACTGCGTGTGTTGGGTGAGTGGATGTTGTGAGTGTGTGTGTTTTTTGGTCGAGTATACGGTGAGTGTGTGTCACTATACTCTCCCTCTCCTCTATTCTCTATTCGTCTCTGTGTGCTGTACGTGCGCGCGCGCGCGCGCGGTTTGTGTGTCCCCATTTGTGTGTGTGTGGTTGTGTAGTGTGTGGTGGGTGTGCATGTGCCTGTGTGTCGTGTGTTGTGTTGTGTATGTGTCCCCCCTGCCTGCCTGTCCTGTGTGTGTTGGTTTGTGTTGAATAGAGGAGAGATTCCGACACATGAAGAGGGGAGAGAGAGGCTGAGAGGATGAGGACCCCCCGGAAGAGAGCTTGGGACCGATGGAGGAGAGAGGACACTGAGAGAGAGGAGATTGTCAGGTTAATTGTTCAAAGAGAATTCCTCTATTGCTATTGACAAACGTAAAGAAAACATTGTCGAAATCAACCGCGTATCTGTACATACTCACATAGGGACCACAGAGCACACACCCACACACACTCCAGCACACACCACACACACCCACACACACACAAACAGCACTCACACCACCACTAATCGGCGGCGCGCGGGGGCGGACACAAACACACACATGCAAGAGAGAGAGAGAGATGGGAGAGAGAGAGAGGTACGAGTGTAGTCGACCGAGGAGAACGGGAGATCGAGGAGTGGATCGGGTGAGAGGGAGGCCGAGCCGAGAGAGGAGACCCGCCGAGGATATAGAGCCCCGGAGCACGTCGAGAGGAGAGGCGGGGCACCACCGTGCGATACGGTCGGACCGCTGAAAGGGTGGGGAGAGGTGGAGGAGGCGATGAGAAGTTGAGACGTGAGGGATGGAGGGTGAGAGCCAGGAGAGAGGACCGATCCGGACTCCCCGGGAGTACCCACTCCTGCGGTTGCATGGGAGAGGGAGAGAGGCGCTGGAGAGAGCCGGAGAGCTGGTGTACCTCCACCCCCCCACCCCCCAAGCCCGCAGGAAATCCGAGAGGTTGCAATAGCAACGGCTGACGCCGGTGAGAATTGTGAGTGAGAATGGGATAGGGTGACCGTGGATGAGGGCAGGAGTCTCGTGTTTCGACGAGCCCATCGACCGAATCTACCTAGGGCCGAGATGACTGGGTGGAGAGCTAGGGGGGTTGTGAGGGGTCGAGTTCGTGGAGAGTGAGAGGAGAGGACTGGGGACCAGAATAGGTGGAGCCGGGTCCGCCCGGCCCGACATCACCCCCCCCCGCCCCCAAACCTGTGCACCCACAACCCGAAACCCCCGCCACCCCCGACGCGGACGGGAGGGCCCGTCCCCTGAGGAGGAGGCCGGATGGGACAGACCCCCCCTTGCGGAGGAGAGTAGAGGCCCATGCCCGGATGAGAGGAAGGCCACCCGCACCGACCCCAGTTCCCCTTCTTGAGACCCCTCCCGTACACCCAGAGAGGCGATCGCCTCAGGCCGGAGCTGCCCCTGAGGATGTGGTCCGGCGCTGGGGAGGTAGAGAATCTGTGGAGAGAGGTGCATCAGGATCTTTGGTGGAGAGAGGGGGAGAGCCAGCCCAACCCACCCGCCCCGCCGCCACCTCGCACACCCCCCGCGATGCCCCGGCGGAGAGGTGGAGAGAGAGAGAGAGAGACATCCACACATTCTATACACAGACAGACAAGACACACCGACAGGGACGCACGTCTCTCGACCTTGGGCACTCACTTTTCAAAACTTGATAGCCCTAGCACCACGATGCGTACGTGTTAGAAAATGGGGAAGGTTCAAAACAAAACAAAAACCAAAGCACAGGCCATGATGTTGACTTTACCATAAATTCTCCTAAGAATTGAACCTTGAAAAATAAAAAAACACAAAGGTCGGGTGGACCGGGTATTGTCTAATGTTCTGACTTCTGCGCCCACCCCCACCAACACAGTCTTGTGATAAAAGGAGCACCCAAGGAGGAACCCGCCCGAGGGGGACCCCGCCCCACCTTCCAGTCACCCCGTCCCTGACGCGCCCCTCCCACCAAATGATGTGGTGTGGGTGTGTGGTGTGTGTGTGTGTGGGTGTGTGTTTTCCTCTGTTTTACCCCCCCCGCCCCCCCCCGTTGTGTGGGGGTGTGTGTGGTGTGTGTGCCCCCCGCTGCCCCGTTACATACGTAGTAACGTACGTCGCGTCCCATGCTGGTGAGATGTGCAGATCTCGCGTGAGTTGTGTGCATTGCGCCGCCCCCCGCTCCTTTTTGGCGCCCCCCCCAGCCCCCCCCCCCCCCAAGTGCCCACTGCCCTAGACCTTGAGATCCTCACCCCCATGTGGTTTCCCCATATCGATCTGCTGTACGTGTTGTGTGTGTGTGTGTGTGTGTGTGTGCGGCGCCCTGCGTGCGTGCGTCCCCTGAGCTTACTGTTCGACGTCTGACGTCCTCTGAGCGTCTTGTGTGTTTGGGGTAACCACCGTTCGTTGCTCAGCATCACTGCCAACTTGCTTAACAACTTCCCGGAGCATCTGTCTCGGGTATTTTCTGTCTCTGCCCCCCCCCACTGCACCCGTCATCCCTGCACTCTCCTCCACGGTACTGCGTCGGTGTCTGCACCCCCCCCCCCCCACCCTCTATCTCTCTCTCTCTCTCCTCTAGCTCTCTCTCTTATCGCTTTGGTCTCGCCTCCTGCTCACTTTGTCCCTCTTCGTTTGTGTTCCTCGTGGTGATTCTGTTGTATCCATTTACGTTTCAGATCTCTGTTCTTGTATCTCATGGTGTCGGTGTGTGTGTGTGTGTGTGTGTTGTGTGTGTGTGTGTGTGTGTGTGGTGTGTTGTGTGTGTGTGTGTGTGTGTGTGTGTGTGCATGTGTGTGTGTGGTGTGTGTGTGCGCGCGCTGCGCGCGCTGCGCGCGCGCGTGTGTGTGTCGGGTGTGTGTGTGTGTGTGTGTGTGTGAGAGAGGAGAGAGAATGAGAGAGAGAGAGAGAGTGGAGAGAGAGAGAGAGAGGGAGATTGTATGTGCTAATTTATATCTTACAGTGTGTGCGTGCGTGCGTGCGTGCGTGCATGCGTGCGGGCATGGCGTGCGTGCGTGCGTTGCGCTGCGTGCGTGCGTGTGTGTGTGGGTTGTGTTTGTGTGTGTAGTTGTGTGTGTGTGTGTGTGTGTGTGTGTGTGTGTGTGTGTGTGTGTGTGGTGTGTGTGTGTGTGACCTCTCCTTTTCTGTCACTGTTTCCCTACCCATTACTTTTGATCTGTCTGTCTATCTGTCTGACTCTCTGTTTATGTATCCATCTATCTCGCTGTTTCTGACTCTCTCTGTCTTTCTCTCTA
Organism: Conus betulinus; assembly: GCA_016801955.1. Taxonomy (NCBI): domain Eukaryota; kingdom Metazoa; phylum Mollusca; class Gastropoda; order Neogastropoda; family Conidae; genus Conus; species Conus betulinus. The sequence continues at coordinate 1,251,631 of JADBJO010000014.1, forward strand.
TCTGCCATATCCATATACTTATATATACTTATATACTTATATATTCACATACTTATCCATCCATCCATTCATCCATCCGTTCTATTCATCCATCCATCTATCTATTTATCTAGCCATCCATTCATCTATCTTTCTTATGTATCTATCTGTCCCTCTATCTATCTGTCTGTTGTCTATCTGTCCATCTGTTTTGTCTATTTATCGATCTGTGTCTATTCATCTGTCAGTCTGTCTACCTGTTTATCTGTCTAACTGTACCATCCATCTGTCCCATCTGTGTCTTTCTCACCGGCAACATTCACACACGCACGCGTTTTGCAGGGGCAGTGTAACATGTGTGTTTATGAGGGTAAACACCGCATACAGATGTGTTGTCATCATCAAGAGTTGTTTACAAAAAGGCTCGCTCTATCATGTCATGCTGACTGGGACTGTGATAGGTTTATATATAGAGCCGGCGTTTATATGTTGCATGTATTCATCTCTTCTCCTCTCTCTCTCTCTCTCTCTCTCTCTCTCTCTCTCTCTCTCTCTCTCTGTCCATCTGTCTGTCTGTCTGTCTGTCTGTCTGTCTTCTCTCTCTCTCTCTCTCTCTTCAATGGGCAAGGGATCGATGTATGCAATGCAAAGAAGAAACGAAATAATTGTCTTTAGAAATTACGGGGCTACATATATAGATAATAAAGATCTTGTCTTGTCTTATCACTACTATTCGTTGTCTCCTTGTCCTTTTCCACACCCCTTTACTTCTCTTTCTGTCTGTCTGTCTGTCTGTCTCCGTCACTTTCAGTCTGTCATGTTCGTCTGTCGACCTGTCTGTCTGTCGGTAGGATTCCTTAAGTCGATGTTCTCCAACCTCTTTCTCTCCTCCCTCCCCTCTCTTCTCCTTTTGCTCTGTACGGTTTCCCCTTTTCATCCCGACCTCTCTCTAACCACCACCCCCCCCTCCCCGACCCCCGCCGATTTTTTTTTTCTCTCTCTCTCACGTCTTTCCCATGTATTGTATTTACGGAGATGACATTTCAGACAACCATGTTCTTTGGCAGAGGCTGAGAAACCGTGTGATATTGTCATTCTATCGTCACAATATGACTGTATTTCTGCTTAAAAAAGGTTATTGGTCTCGTGGCATTTAACGGCACACAGGTGTCGGCACAAACACAAACGCGGAAAACATTCATACTAACTAGCATACGAACACATACAGAAGCACTCATGCGCGCTGTTATGGAAATGCGCCCACGCACGCATATCCAGAACAAACACGGAGAGAAAGACAGACAGACAGACAGACAGACAGAAAGACAGACAGACAGACAGACAGATATACTAGCGCATGCACACACACACTAAGCATGTGAATTTAAAACACACATAGATATGCCTGTAACGCAGAATTACTCGCTCAGTCTCATACACACACTCGCACACGCGAGCAGACACACACACACACACACACACACACACACACACACACACACACACACACACACACACACACACACACACATACACACGCATGCACGCACGCACGCACGCACGCAGCACGCACACACCACACTCACACACACACACACACACACACACATACACACACACGCGCGCGCGCGCGCGCGCGCTTGCTTGCGTGCGTGCGTGCGTGCGTGCGTTCGTGTGTGTGTGAGTGAGTGGAGTGTGTGTGGTGTGTGTGTGTGTGTGTGTGTGGTCCGGGCTTCTCCACTGTGACAGACCTGCCGCCTTTCGTGTTTGAAATTGATCATCAGAGTCGACACTGCCATGATGACACTTTTCTGGTCTTCAAATGCTAGGCTGGCAAAACAGTTGACGTCGTCAATTTCAAAGAAGCAAAAAAACTAAAAAAAAAAAAAAAAAAAAAATACAGCAAAGGTGACTGTGTGTATGACATTATTAGACACTCTCCCTCCTTCTCCTTCCCCGTTCCAGCCCCGACCTCCCCCCACCCACCCACCTCTCATCCCCGTTTCCCTTCCTCCCTCCCTCCCTCCCTCTCTGTGTGTCTCACCGACTTGCCCTGTAATTATGTGCATTGGAAAGAAAAAAAAAAAGACGCTGACATTTTTGAGAGACTCGTTATTTCATTTTTTGTGTGTGTTTTAATCAAAGGTCAAACATAAAACGTAGGGGGTGGGGAAAGAGGGTGTGAAAAAAGGAGAGATGGCTGGGGGTGGGGGTAGAGGTGGGGGTGGGGGTGTGTGATGTCACTGAGTCTCTGTCTGTCTGTCTGTCTGTCTGTCTGTCTGTCTCTCTCTCTCTCAGTGTGGTTGACGGTTATGAATGTTATTGATGCGGGTTAAACTGGTAAGAGGGTTGGAGCTAAAAATGACAACATGACTGGGAGTTGACAGGCAGGTGTGGGTTGCTTTCAGAAACTGACAAGAGGAAAGGGGACAGGAAGAGGGGTAGACGGAGCAAAAAGACGGATTTTTTTTTTTTTTACTCATAGAGAGAGAGAGAGAGAGAGAGAGAGAGAGATAGAGAGAGAGGAGAGGAGAGAGGGATGGAGGCGGGAAAGAGAAGAGAGAGAGAGAGAGAAAGAGAAAGAGAAAGAGGAGAGAAAGAGAGAGAGAGAGAGAGAGAGGGAGAACACACACACACAACACATACACATACACACACACACATACACACATTCAAACACACACGCGCGCGCGCGCTTGCGTGCGCAAAACCACACTTCATAGATAGGGCAACAGGTTGGCGGTGTAATGCGATATTATGTAAATTACCTGAGTTAAAACAAGTGTAACTGGTGTCTCATGATCACCCCGTCCCTCCCTCCCTTCTCTAACCCCCTCTCTCTGTCTGTCTCTCTGTCTGTCTGTCTGTCTGTCTCCCTCTCTGTGTGTGGCTGTGTGGCGGGTACGTTTTTGTGTCTATAGGGGGAAAGGCCCTGAGAGAGAGAGAGAGAGGAGAGAGAGAGAGAGAGAGAGACGAGAGAGAGAGAGAGAGAGAGAGAGAGAGAGACGAGAGAGAGAGAGGAGAGAGAGATCAAATCCGGACAAGAAAGTTTTCGTTTGATTAAATGCGTGGCTAAAAAAAGGTGTGAATGTTTTCCAATGTTTTCATCACATACAGATGCACAGAAAGACGTTCATACTCACGCACGAACACATATACAGAGGCAGACACACGCAAGTACGCTTTCACACAGATACACAGACACACAGACAGACACATTCACGAACGCACGCATGCACGCACGCACGCACGCTCACACATAACCATTCTTAATGAAAGAAAAAACGTAAAACTAAAAATCCCCCACACACGCGCGCGCACGCAAGCACGAACACACACATACATGCACGCACACTCTCACGCACGCAAGCACGCACGCACACACACACCA
>JADBJO010000014.1:1265000-1270000 GCA_016801955.1 Conus betulinus
GATCATGAGTAAGCGAATTATAACCATACTCCGAAGGAAAAACAAGTTTCGCACAATACAGCGACACATATTCATTGAAGATAACAGACAGTTTCCCCGAAGTTGGAGTATGGCTGCCTTAATGGCGGGATTAAAAAATAAAAAACAAGTCATACACACACACAATCCACTCCCTTTGTTTGGGTAGATGGGATTAATCCTTGCCTGTGTACACAGGGAGTGTCCGCAGAAGTATCAGCCGACGTACGCAGAAGAGGAAGAAGATGAAGTATAGTGAAAGAGAAAAATGAAAATGAAAAAAAAAAAAAAGGTAATCTATTGACATTAAATGATTATTCTTTTGTCTGTCAAAATGTGTCTTTAGATGCAGCAGTTGAGAAGGACGGGGTGGTTGGCTGCGGAAGGGGAAGGAGCGAGGGGGAGATGAGCAATGGGGGGGGGGGGGGGGGGGGGGGGGGGGGGGGGGGGGGGGGGGGGGGGGCGGGCGCAAGGGGGGGGGGGGGGGGGGGGGGGGGGGGGGGAGGTGGCAGTGTTGGGGAAAGGGAGGTCATGCAGGCGCAAGTTAATCCGTCCACCATTTTGAAAACGATTTAGCAAATATTTTGTTTGAAAAAAAAAAAATAGAAAGAGGAGAGAGGTGATGTTGTCAAAGGGATCAGTAACGAGGACGAGGAGGAGGGGGGGGGGGGAAGAGGTGAGGAGGTGAGAGAGAGAGAGAGAGAGAGAGAGAGGAGAGAGAGAGAGGAGAGAGAGAGAGAGAGAGGGGAAGGGGAGGGAGGTGAAGTTTCCAGGGAGAAGGAGGGGGGGAAGGGGTGCGGGGAGAGGTGAGGACAGAGAGGGAAGGGAAGGGGAGGTGAAGGTTTCTGGCTTTGTTGTTGACAAACCGCACTATCTCAAATGAGAACGCGGTGAACAATCGTCGGTGGATAGTGAGACGACAAAGGAGGGGTTAGGGAGGATTGCGACTGATGTGCGTCGAGAGGAGGGTTGGGATAGCATGGAGGAGGGAGAAGAAAGGGGTTGGAGGAATGGGTCAGTGAGGAAAGCGGGGGGTGGGGAAGGGGTGGGGGGGGGGCGGGCGGGCAGAAGATGATGCTAAAATTCAAAGATTGCTGAAGACAGTGTAAGTCTGGTGAAGGATAGGTCAAAAAACCGGGAACAACACAGTCTTTGTGCGGCTACGTCTTTAATGCCTTGGTCGAATTTCTTGGAGTCAGACAGTCGAGACTGGCTGAAACAAAAAACAATACAGAACACAGACCCACACACAGACGCACACACAGACGCACATAACACAGACAGACAGACAGACAGACAGACAGACAGACAGACACACACACACACACACACACACACACACACACACACACACACACACACACACACACACTCAAAGGCGCACGCGCCCCTTGTGTGCAACAGACATCTTCTTACTCTTACACACACACACCACACACACCACACACACACACACACACACACACACACACACACACAGGCGCGCGCGCCCGCACGACACACACACGCACACAGAGAAAAACACACTAAACACACAAATTCAATCACACACATATACAAAGCTTCACTCTCTATCACACACAGTTAAACACAGCCATGTAAACACCACACACACACACACACACACACACAACACACACACACACACACACACACCACACACACACACACACACACACACATTTACGCGTCAGTGCACGTAAACGCATCCGCACAAATCTGCATACAGGCGCGCGCGCGCGCGCACACACACCACGCACACACCACACACACACACACACACACACACACACCACACACACACACACGCATGCAGCCGCACGCACGCACGCACGCACGCACGCACGCACGTTCACACGCACGCGAGCACGCATGCACGCACACACAACACACACACACACACACACACACACACACAACACACACCACACACACACGTCTCAGCACAACTCAACGCAGTTTATTGATCGAACTGAATCTCGTTATTTTTATGTTGTTTTGCGTGTTTCCGCAGAGAAACCGATAGGTTTTCAGTTTGGAGTGTTTGGAGTGTGTGTGTGTGTGTGTGTGTGTGTGTGTGTTGTGTGTGTGTGTGTGTGTGTGTGTGTGTGCGTGCGCGCGCGCGCGCATGCCTGCATGCCTGCTTGCCTGCATGATTGCTTGCGTGTGTGTGCGTGTAGGAGTGTGGTATGCATGCGTGTACAGAGAGAGAGGAGAGAGAGAGAGAGAGGAGAGAGAGAGAGAGAGAGAGAGAGAGAGAGAGAGAGAGAGAGAGAGAGAGGAGAGTGCGTGTGTACTCAAAAGAGAAGAGAGATGCCTGTGGTATTATCGGGGGGGAAAACCAAACACTGGTCAATGGCGTGTGTCAGTAATAATCTCGTGTTTCAATGCTTCTTCCTTGTCAGATGATGGTGATTATGACGATGACGACGACGACGACGACGACGATGATGATGATGATGATGATGATGATGGCGATGAGGATGATGAAGGAGAAGAAAAAGGCAATGATGTGATGATGATAATGCTGCTGCTGCTGCTGCTGCTGATGATGGTGGTTGGTGATAATGAAAGAGAAGAAGATAATGACATGATAATGATGATGATGATGATGATGATGATGATGATGATGATGATGATGAGGATGAAAACAAATTAAGAAAGTGTGCATTTCAATGGTATCATTAATGATGGAACCATTTACTGTGTTCTGATTTTGAAAGGTGTAAAAAAAAAAAAAACTTGCGAATACGCGAAGTCTTTTAAACGAAGTAGACTAAATCCGAGTTATAAAAATGATATATGCAAATGAACAAACATACGATAAATGAAGGGATAAATAAGTAAGTAAGTAAGTAAAGTAAGTAAGTAAGTAAGTAAGTAAGTAAGTAAGTAAATAAAAACAGTAAAGCTAGTAAGTAAGTAAGCAAACAAGCAAGTAAGAAAGCAAATAAATAAATATATGATAGTAAATCAATCAATCAATCAATCAATCATCAATCAATCAATCAATCAATCAATCAATGAAACAATCAGTCAGTCTATCAGTCAGTTAGTCAGCCAGTCAGTCGATAAATCAATCAGTCAATAAATCAATCAATCAATCGATCAATCAAACAACGAGCCAATCAATCAATAAATCAATCTTGGGAAGAAAACTTATTCAAAAACGAGGGGAATTGGATCCACGGATCTTTCGTGTACGGCGGGTCAAAATTCCCCACACGAAATCACGAAATCAGTAATATATTGTCATTAAAACACAGACGACAGAATGCTCAGCGTGAGTTCTTGATAGAATTTGAACGCATGCGCAGTCATTCCATTTCCGTCCTAACAGGCCCGCAGATTGAGGCGGTGAGTTTTCGACGACTGAATGTGAATAATGCTCTACTGTTCCTCTCCTGTTCTCACTATTTTCTTCTATCCCCGCACGCACACACACACACACACACAACACACACACACACACACACACACACACACACACACACACACACACACTTACACTCACGCACGCAAGCGCGCGCGCGCGCGTGCAACGCACGCACGCATACACATACACACCACACCACACACCCAACACACACACACACACACACACACCACACACACACACACACACCACACACACACACACACAACACACACACACACTAACACACTAACACACACAACGACGCACGCGCGCACGCACAGACAGACAAACACATTAAACACACACATATACCACACACGCACACGCACACGCACACACACACAACACACTGCGGGGTGGGGGTGGGGGGGGGGAGAGAGAGAGAGAGAGAGAGAGAGAGAGAGAGAGACAGACAGACAGACAGACACAGACAGACAGACAGAGACAGACGGACAGACGGACAGAAACTAAGAAGAGAGAGAGAGAGAGAGAGATAGAGAGAGAGAGAGAGAGAGAGAGAGAGAGAGAGAGAGGCAGGCGGAGACAAAAAATCAGGAGATCGGTTCCAGTGCGGTCAGCATCGATCAATGGTCTGGGCTGAAAGCGAAGAAATTGAGTGGGTTGCGATGGCCAACAAGACTGAAGGAAAGTAGGGGGGGGGGGGGGGGTGGGTGGGGGGGGGGGGGGGGGGGTGGGGGGGGGGGGGGGGGGGGGGGGGGGGGGGGGGGGGGGGGGGGGGGGGGGGGGGGGTGGGGGGGGGTGGGGGGGTGGGGGGGGGGTAATGGGGTGGGGGGGGGGGGTGGGGGTGCGATGAGGATGAGATGGAAGGGCAAAGGATGGGAGAGAATGAAGAATGGTAAAAGGGAAAGAGGGAGAAGAGGGAGGGGCGTGGTGGGGGGGTGGGGGTGGGGGTTGGGGCGGTGTTGAGAGACAGGGAAGGCAGAAGGAAAGGAAGGATGAAAAGGGAAAGCAGGGTGGAAAAGGGAAGGAAGGAAGGATGAAAGGAAGAAAGGAAGGGGTAGGGGAGAGAAGAGAAAGGAAAGAAGCAAGGAAGGAGAGTGAGAAGAAAAATACAAAGGAAGGGAGAGAGGAAAGAACAGGAGAGAGAGAGAGAAGAGAGAGAGAGAGAGAGAGAGAGAGAGAGAGAGAGAGAGAGGAAAGAGGGAGGAATGAAGTGAGGAAGGAAAGACAGGCGGAAAGATGATAAAGAGGGAGGAATGAAGAGAAGGAGGGAGAAGAAAGGGAAAGAAAGAAGCGAAAAAGAGGAGGGGAACCATGAAAAGAGAGGATGGAAAAAAGCAAGGAATAATGAAAGATGGGAAAGAGAACAAGAAAAAAGGGCGAGGAAAAATAAAATGAGGAGGAACGAGACACGAAAGCAGAGAGAGAGAGAGAGAGAGAGAGAGAGAGAGAGAGAGAGGAGAGAGAGAGAGAGAGAGAGAGAGAGAGAGAGAGAGAGAGCATGGGATGGGGTTAATGGGGTTAAAGAGAAGGAAAAAAAGGTGATAAGGAGGAGAGATTGAAAGAAGGAGGAAAAAAGTAGTAAGAGAGAGAGAGAGAGAGG
>JADBJO010000014.1:1275000-1277500 GCA_016801955.1 Conus betulinus
ACGATAAACTCTGGCGTCTTATGAAGTATGAGGCGAGCATCCATAGACAGGGGTTCGTAAGGATGAACGTCGGGGTCTGAACAAAATGTGACGATATATAGAGTCAAAGAGCAAGAGTGAAGAAGGGACAAGCTTTGAGGACCAAAGACGTGTGACGATAGACAGTCAAAGAACAAGAGAACAAAATGATGATGAACTCTGAGGTTATGTGGCTCCAGACAGTGAAACACACCCGCAAACAAATAGACAGAAAAATGACCTTTTGGGTGCGAGGAGGTGTAGTAGCACAAGAAAGTATAATGACCAGAGTACAGAGGATTTATTTTGGGCTCCGATGACGTGCGAGGCCAGAGAGAGTCAAACGACGAGACATAGGACATAGGAAGATGGACTTTTGGACCCAACAACACGTGGGTGAAGAAAGTCAAAGGACAAAATTATAGAACGATGAATGTATGCGTCTTAGGACATTGCGAGGCGAAAGTGTCAAAAGAGAAGAAAGCGGAGGAATGACCTTTGGGGTCAGAGGATGTATGAGTTGAGGGAGTCAGAGGACATGAGCGCACATGAAGGAACTTCGGGTCCATGCACACCAGGGAATAAAAGTTTGTGTGTGACGCATGTAAGGAGGACAGTTGTATGGAGAGACATTCGTCAAATCATCCATATTCACATATCCTGCGAAAATCTCATACACCCTCTCTGTCTGTCTGCATGTCTGTTTTTGTCTGTCTGTCTCTGTCTGTTTGTCTGTCTGTCTGTCTGTCTGTTTCTCTGTCTGTTTGTCTGTCTGTCTGTCTGTCTGTCTGTTTCTGTTTCTGTCTGTCTGTCTCTCTCTCTCTCTTCTCTCTCTCTCTCTCTCTCTCTCTCTCTCTCTCTCTCTCGCTCTCTCTCTCTCTCTCGGTTTCTCTCATGTATAGATCAGCATTCTGAAAGAAGAGAAATTTACTAAACTTAACTCGAGACCAAGTTAAGATCAGACCTCAAAATGTTAATGAGTGGTATCACCATACGTAATTCCAAGAATGTTTGTTATTCCTTCCCCTGTTTCCGCCCCCCCCCCTTTTTTTTTTTTTACGAGCGTCATAATGAGAGCTTTTGTTCATCCCCCCCCCCCCCTTCCTACGGTACTTTAGTCTAATTGAATATATTGTAAATCCCAGTGTGATTATAATAACTTATTCTCTCCCCCCCACACACACATACACATACACACGCACACACACACACACACACACACACACACACACACACACACACACACACACACACACACACACACACACACGCGCGCGCGCGCACACACACGCACACACACACACACACACACACACACACACACACACACACACACACACACACACACACACACACACACACACATGACGGGAGACGACAAAGAGAAGTCGGCCAGCCAGTCACATGTTAGTCGTCCGGGGCCAGTTTGAAAGGGTGGCTCCTTAATGAGGCAGAACCGGGCTGTAAGCTAACGGTAAGCCAGGAATCAGATCGACAGCCAGGGCAGACCCTGTCAAAGCCCAGAGTCAGATGGCTGTCTGTAGACACTGTTCACCTCTGGCCAGCCTGTCTGGGTCCTAAGAGAGAGAGAGAGAGAGATCGACAGCCAGAGAGAGAGAGAGAGAGAGATGGCTGTCTGTAGACACTGAGAGGAGAGAGAGAGAGAGAGAGAGAGAGAGAGAGAGAGAGAGAGAGAGAGAGAGAGAGAGAGAGAGACACAGATAGACAGAGAGGACAGAGACAGAGACAGAGACAGAGACAAACAGAGGACCATATCAGAGCTGAAAGGAGGATGATGAGGAGGATGAGGATGAAGAAGAAAACAAAGAGGGATGAGAAGGAGAGGACAAGGATATAGAAAAGAGAAGAAACTAATAGACAGAGAAAAATGAAATAAAGAGAGAAACGAACAACAAGGAGGACTGGTAGAGAAGAAGAAGAAGAAGAAGAAAGAAGAAGAAGAAGAAGAAGAAGGAAGAGGAGGAGGAGGAGGAGGAGGAGGAGGAGGAGGAGGAGGAGGAGGAAGAGGAGAAGAAGAAGAAGAAGATGAGATGATGATGATGATGATGATGATGATGATGATGATGATGATGATGACGATGTTATCGAAGACAAAGAAGAAAAAGAAAAAAAAAAAGGAGAAGAAAGAATGATAGGAGAAAGAGAAGGAGAAGGAAGAGTTAAAAACGGAGGAGAAGGCAGACATCAAAATCAGATGCTTAAGAGCACCAACACAGAAAAGAGAAAAACAACATGCCATAATCAAGACATCATGTTTCATCGTGACTGACATCGAACAACTCCAGCGGCAAAAACTGAAGAAATGGAACGGATTGAGATCGACAGGAGGACTGGGAAGAGAGGGGAAGAAGAGGAGGAAGAAGTGTGTTGAATGAAAGGGGGGGGGGGGGGACACGGGGGAGGGAGAAGAACAGGGAGCAGGGGAAAGAAAGGGGAGGAGGGAGGGGGGTGAGGAGAGAAA
>JADBJO010000014.1:1285000-1302500 GCA_016801955.1 Conus betulinus
TTTTGTTTTCTTGCATGCCAGAGGGAATTCAAAGCTTGTAGACACTTGTAAGTGAAGAATAGCAGTGTTCTCTGTTTGCCTGTCTTTTGGTCTGTCTGTCTCTCTTTTTCACTCTTCGTCTGTCTACCTGTCTGTCTTTTGTGCCTCTGTTTGTATGTGTGTCTTTTTTCCCTCTCTGTCTCTCGTTTTTTTTGTCTCTGTCTCCTTCTATGTCTGTCTGTCCCATCTGTCTGTCCTTTCTGCCTGTGAACCTGTCTGTCTGTCTCTGTCTCTGTCTTTGTTTCTCTCTCTCTTGCTTCTTTGTCCACTCATTCTCTCTCCTCTTTTAACTTCCTGGGTCATGACCCCCATCCGACCCCTACTCACTCTTTCTCCCGGTAACTTTCTTCTTATCCATCCACAGGGCTGTCTTTTGCCTTTTTCTCAGTGAAGGAACTAGCACACACCTCCACCACCACCAGCACTGTTCCTGACCTGACATACAAAAGAGGCGATTAAAAGAGAGAAACAGAAAAACAGATCTGTCAACATCGCAGCACTGGACACCCCCCAAGCCCCGATCAAAGAGTTCCAGAACCTTCTGTTGTCGCTGATGCAGGAGCAGAGAGAGGCTGTGCCCCAAGGTTCCTGCTCCAGGCTGTTTCCTACTGGATTGAACACCCCGAGTGTTTTTCCCCACTCACGCTTTGATCCGCCATGCCGTGACAGGTCGGGTGGCTGTGAAGCATTTTCAGCCTCAGTGGCGCCTTTCTTTCTCTCCTTTGTTTTCTCTTGTATGCTGGACTGGGCAGGATGCTTGGTGAGCCAAACATATATAATTCAAGAATAGCAGTGCTTTCTGTCAGTCTGTCTGTCTGCCTCTGTCTGTTTGCCCTCTCTCTGTCTCTGTCTCTCTCTCTCTTTCTCTCCCTCTCTCTCTCTTTTTTCTCTCTCTTTCTCCAGATGCAAGTCTGTTCCTGGTCACCTCACTCCCTCCCCTCCCTGTCTGTCTGTCCATCTGTTTGTGTTTGTCTCTCTATATTGATCTCTGTCTCCTCTCTCTGACAATGCCTGTCTGTCTGTCTGTTTTCACTCTCTTTTTTTTTTCTTTCTCTTTCTCTGTCTGTATCTATCTCCCCTCTCTGTCTCTTTCCTTCTCACTCTCTCACTTGTCCACATCCAACCCACTGTCAGTCATTGGCCTCCTGTCCATCTCCAAAGTATTTGTCTTCCTGTCATTTTTCTTGGCTCTGCTTGTCATCTGTATGATTCTCTGTCTGTCTGTCTGTCTGTCTGGTCTGTCTGTCTCTCTCTCTCTCTCTCTCTCTCTCTCTCTCTCTCTCTCTCTCTCTCTCTCTGTCTCCTCCATCTTTTGTCTCCATCCTTCTTTGCTGCCCCCCTCCCCTTCTCTCTCTTCCTTTTTCAGCTCCCTGTGTCATGACCTCCACCCCACCCCTACTCCCTTGTTCACCTGTTAACTTTCTTCTTATCCATCCACAAGGCGGTCTTTTTGCCTTCGCCTCATTGGCGCCTTTCTTTCTCTTCTTCGTTTTCTCTTGTATGCCAGAGTGGGCGGGATGCTTGGTGAGCCCAAACATATATAATTCAAGAATAGCAGTGGTTTCTGTCAATCTGTCTGTCTGCCTCTATCTGTTTGCCTGTTTCTGTCTCCAATCTCTCTCTCTCTCTCTCTCTCTCTCTCTCTCTCTCTCTCTCTCTCTCTCTCTCAGATGCCATAATCTCTGCAAGTCTGTTTCTGATCACCTCATTTCCTCCCCTCTCTCTGTCTGTCTGTCCATCTGTTTTTGTGTTTGTCTCTCTGTATTGATCTCTGTCTCCATCTCTCTGACAATGCCTGTCTGTCTGTCTGTCTGTTTTCTCTCACTCTCTTTCTGTCTCTCTGTCTCTGTCTGTCTGTCTGTCTGTCTGTCTGTCTGTCTCCCCTGCATCTTTTTGTCTCCATCCTTCTTTGCTGCCCCCTCTCTCTTCCCTCTTTCAGCTCCTGTCATGACCTCCACCCCACCCCTACTCCCTCGTTCTCTCCCGGTAACTTTCTTCTTATCCATCCACAGGGCTGTCTTTTTGCCTTTTCCTCAGTGACAGAGCTAGCACACCTCCACCACCGGCACTGTTCCTGACCTGACATACAAAAGAGGCGATTAAAAGAGAGAAACAGAAAAACAGATCTGTCACACATCGCAGCACTGGACACCCCAAGCCCCGATCAAAGAGTTCCAGAACCTTCTGTTGTCGCTGATGCAGGAGCAGAGAGAGAGGCTGTGCCCCAAGGTTCCTGCTCCAGGCTGTTTCCTACTGGATTGAACACCCCAAGTGTTTTTCCCCACTCACGCTTTGATCTGCCATGCCGTGACAGGTCGGGTGGCTGTGAAGCATTTTCAGCCTCAGTGGCGCCTTTCTTTCTCGTCTTTGTTTTCACTTGTATGCCAGAGTAGGCAGGATGCTTGGTGAGCAAACATATATAATTCAAGAATAGCAGTGCTTTCTGTCAGTCTGTCTGTCAGCCTCTGTCTGTTTGCCTCTCTCTGTCTCTGTCTCTCTCTCTCAGATGCAAGTCTGCTTCTGGTCACCCCACTCCCTCCCCCTCTCTGTCTGCCTGTCCATCTGTTTGTTTTTTTCTCTCTGTATTGATCTCTGTCTCTGTCTCTCTGACAATGCCCGTCTGTCTGTTTTCTCTCACTCTCTCTCTCTCTCTCTCTCTCTCTCTCTCTCTCTGTATATATATCTCCCCCCCCCTCTCTTTCCTTCTCACTCCCTCACTTGTCCACATCCAATCCACTGTCAGTCATTGACCTCCTGTCCATCTCCAAACTATTTGTCTTCCTGTCATTTTTCCTGGATCTGCTTGTCCATCTGTATTATTCTGTCTGTCTGTCTGTCTGTCTGTCTGTCTCCCCTGCATCTTTTGTCTCCATCCTTCTTTGCTGCCCCCTCTCTCTTCCCTCTTTCAGCTCCTCTGTCATGACCTCCACCCCACACCTACTCCCTCGTTCTCCCGGTAACTTTCTTCTTATCCATCCACAGGGCGGTCTTTTTGCCTTTTCCTCAGTGAAGGAACTAGCACACCTCCACCACCACCGGCACTGTTCCTGACCTGACATACAAAAGAGGCGTTTAAAAGAGAGAAACAGAAAAACAGATCTGTCATCAGCGCAGCACTGGACACCCAAGCCCCGATCAAGAGTTTCCAGAACCTTCTGTTGTCGCTGATGCAGGAGCAGAGAGAGAGGCTGTGCCCCAAGGTTCCTGCTTCAGGCTGTTTCCTACTGGATTGAACACCCCGAGTGTTTTTTCCCCACTCACGCTTTGATCTGCCATGCCGTGACAGGTCGGGTGGCTGTGAAGCATTTTCAGCCTCAGTGGCGCCTTTCTTTCTCTCTTTGTTTTCTCTTGTATGCTGGACTGGGCAGGATGCTTGGTGAGCCAAAACATATATAATTCAAGAATAGCAGTGCTTTCTGTCAGTCTGTCTGTCAGCCTCTGTCTGTTTGCCTCTCTCTGTCTCTGTCTCTGTCTCTCTCTGTCTTTCTCCCTCTCTCTCTTTTTCTCTCTCTCTTTCTCCAGATGCAAGTCTGTTCCTGGTCACCTCACTCCCTCCCCCTCCCTGTCTGTCTGTCCATCTGTTTGTGTTTGTCTCTCTATATAGATCTCTGTCTCCGTCTCTCTGACAATGCCTGTCTGTCTGTCTGTTTTCACTCTCTTTTTTTTTCTTTCTCTCTTTCTCTGTCTGTATCTATCTCCCCTCTCTGTCTCTTTCCTTCTCACTCTCTCACTTGTCCACATCCAACCCACTGTCAGTCATTGGCCCCCTGTCCATCTCCAAAGTATTTGTCTTCCTGTCATTTTTCTTGGCTCTGCTTGTCCATCTGTATGATTCTCTGTCTGTCTGTCTGTCTGTCTGTCTGCCTGTCTGTCTCTGTCTCCTCCATCTTTTGTCTCCATCCTTCTTTGCTGCTGCCCCCCCTCCCCTTCTCTCTCTTCCCTCTTTCAGCTCCCTGTGTCATGACCTCCACCCAACCCCTACTCCCTTGTTCTCCCGTTAACTTTCTTCTTATCCATCCACAAGGCGGTCTTTTTGCCTTCGCCTCATTGGCACCTTTCTTTCTCTTCTTCGTTTTTCTCTTGTATGCCAGAGTGGGCGGGATGCTTGGTGAGCCAAACATATATAATTCAAGAATAGCAGTGGTTTCTGTCAATCTGTCTGTCTGCCTCTATCTGTTTGCCTGTTTCTGTCTCCAATTCTCTCTCTCTCTCTCTCTCTCTCTCTCTCTCTCTCTCTCTCTCTCTCTCTCTCTCTCCACAGATGCAAGTCTGTTTCTGATCACCTCATTTCCTCCCCCTCTCTGTCTGTCTGTCCATCTGTTTGTGTTTGTCTCTCTGTATTGATCTCTGTCTCCATCTCTCTGACAATGCCTGTCTGTCTGTCTGTCTGTTTTCTCTCACTCTCTTTCTGTCTCTCTGCCTCTGTCTCTGTCTGTCTGTCTGTCTGTCTGTCTGTCTGTCTGTGTCTCCCTGCATCTTTTGTCTCCATCCTTCTTTGCTGCCCCCTCTCTCTTTCCCTCTTTCAGCTCCTCTGTCATGACCTCCACCCCACCCCTACTCCCTCGTTCTCCCGGTAACTTTCTTCTTATCCATCCATAGGGCTGTCTTTTTGCCTTTTCCTCAGTGACAGAGCTAGCACACCTCCACCACCGGCACTGTTCCTGACCTGACATACAAAAGAGGCGATTAAAAAGAGAGAAACAGAAAAACAGATCTGTCAACATCGCAGCACTGGACACCCAAGCCCCGATCAAAGAGTTCCAGAACCTTCTGTTGTCGCTGATGCAGGAGCAGAGAGAGGCTGTGCCCCAAGGTTCCTGCTCCAGGCTGTTTCCTACTGGATTGAACACCCCGAGTGTTTTTCCCCACTCACGCTTTGATCTGCCATGCCGTGACAGGTCGGGTGGCTGTGAAGCATTTTCAGCCTCAGTGGCGCCTTTCTTTCTCTTATTTGTTTTCTCTTGTATGCCAGAGTAGGCAGGATGCTTGGTGAGCCCAAACATATATAATTCAAGAATAGCAGTGCTTTCTGTCAGTCTGTCTGTCAGCCTCTGTCTGTTTGCCTCTCTCTGTCTCTGTCTCTCTCTCTCTCTCAGATGCAAGTCTGCTTCTGGTCACCCCACTCCCTCCCCCTCTCTGTCTGCCTGTCCATCTGTTTGTGTTTTTTCTCTCTGTATTGATCTCTGTCTCTGTCTCTCTGACAATGCTCGTCTGTCTGTTTTCTCTCACTTTCTCTCTCTCTCTCTTTCTCTCTCTCTGTATATGTATATATCTCCCCCCCCCTCTCTTTCCTTCTCACTCCCTCACTTGTCCACATCCAATCCACTGTCAGTCATTGGCCTCCTGTCCATCTCCAAACTATTTGTCTTCCTGTCATTTTTCCTGGATCTGCTTGTCCATCTGTATTATTCTGTCTGTCTGTCTGTCTGTCTGTCTGTGTCTGTCTCCCCTGCATCTTTTGTCTCCATCCTTCTTTGCTGCCCCCCTCTCTCTTCCCTCTTTCAGCTCCTCTGTCATGACCTCCACCCCACCCCTACTCCCTCGTTCTCCCGTAACTTTCTTCTTATCCATCCACAAGGCTGTCTTTTTTGCCTTTTCCTCAGTGAAGGAGCTAGCACACCTCCACCACCGGCACTGTTCCTGACCTGACATACAAAAGAGGCGTTTAAAAAGAGAGAAACAGAAAAACAGATCTGTCATCAGCGCAGCACTGGACACCCAAGCCCCGATCAAAGAGTTCCAGAACCTTCTGTTGTCGCTGATGCAGGAGCAGAGAGAGGCTGTGCCCCAAGGTTCCTGCTCCAGGCTGTTTCCTACTGGATTGAACACCCCGAGTGTTTTTCCCCACTCACGCTTTGATCTGCCATGCCGTGACAGGTCGGGTGGCTGTGAAGCATTTTCAGCCTCAGTGGCGCCTTTCTTTCTCTTCTTTGTTTTCTCTTGTATGCCAGAGTAGGCAGGATGCTTGGTGAGCCAAACATATATAATTCAAGAATAGCAGTGGTTTCCGTCTGGTGTGTTTGTGTGTCTGTCTGTCTAATTGTGTTTCTGTGTACCTGCCTGCCTGTCTCACTCTCCCCCTCTGTCTCTCTGTCTGTCTGTTTGTTTGTCTGTTTGTCTGTCTCTGTGTGTCTCTCTCTCCCTTTTTTTTTCCTGCTGTAAAATCTGTCTCTGGCCATCTATTAATTCCCTCTCTCTCTTTCTTTCTGCATGTCAGCCTCTCTGTCTCTCTATCTGTCTCTCCATCCCTTTGTCTGTCTGTTTCTGTCTCTGTCTCTCTCTCCACCTCTTTCTATCTCCATCTTTCCTACTGTAAGTCTCTCTCTCTCTCTCTCTCTCTCTCTCTCCTCTCTCTCTCTCTCTCTCTCATCTTTCTACTGTACCTCTCTTTTTCTCCCCTCTCTTCTCTCCTCTCTCCCTCCTCCTCTCTCTCTCTTCTCTCCCTCTCTCTCTCTCTCTCTCTCCCTCTCCTCTCTCTCGCTCTCTCTCTCTCTCTCTCCTCTCCTCTCTCCCTCTCTATCTCCACCTCTCTCTTTATCCATCTTTCCTACTGTAAGTCTGTCTGTCTCTCCCCCCCCCCCCTCTCTCTCCCCTCTCTCTTTCTCCATGTTTCCTACTGTAAGTCTGTGTCTGGCCATCCTTTGATTTCCCCCCCCCCCTCTCTCTCTCTCTCTCTCTTTCTTTCTGTATGTCAGCCTCTCTCATTCTCCCCCCTCTCTCTTGCTGCTTCCCTTCCATCCTCTCTCTCTCTCTCACTCTCTCCCTACCCCAATCTCTCTTGGTCCCTCTCTCCCTCCCCTCTCTCTCTCTCTTTCTCCTCTCTCACTTCCCTCTTTCCCTCCCTCTGTCTCTCTGTCTCTGTCTCTCTCATTCTCCATCTTTCTACCCCCATCCTTCTTTGTCCACCTTCCTACTGTAGTCTCTCTCTCTCTCTCTATCTCTCTCTCTCTCTCTCTCTCTCTCTCTCTCTCTCTTTCCCCTCTCTCTATCTTCCCTCTCTCCCTCCCTCCCTCCCCCTCTCTGTCTCTGTCTCTCTCATTCTCCATCTTTCAACCCCATCCTCCCACCAGCAGAGATCGGGTGACTGTGAAGCATTTTCAGCCTCATTGGCGCCTTTCTTTCTCTTCTTCGTTTTCTTGTGTATGCCAGAGTGGGCAGGATGCTTGGTGAGCCAAACATATATAATTCAAGAATAGCAGTGGTTTCTGTCTGCCTGTTCGTCTTTCTGTCTGTCTGCATGCCTGTATGCCTGGTATTTCTGCCTTGTGTTTTGATTCTCTTCTTCTTCTCTTCTTCTTCTTCTCTTCTTCTTCTCTTTCTTCTTCTTCTCTCTCTCTCTCTCTTCTCTCTCTCTCTCTCTCTCTCTCTTCTTTGGATGTTTGTTCATCTCTCTTTCTCTTCCTGACTGTGTCCGTCTGTCTGTTTGTCTGTCTGTCTTTGAGATAGTTTGAGAGAGAGAGAGGAGGAGAGGGAGAGAGGGAGAGAGAGAGTAGGAGAGGAGAGAGAGAGTGTTTGAGAGGAGAGAGAGAGAGAAGAGCCAGCCAGCCAGCCAGCCAGCCAGAGGCACAAATAGGAGAGAGAGAGAGAGAGAGAGAGAGAGAGAGAGAGAGAGAGAGGACCAGAGAGATAGAGAGAGCAGACAGGGAGAACCGAGACAGAGAGACAGAGACAGAGACAGACAGAGAGAGAGTAGACAGATACAGAGAGACATGTACACACACACCCTCTTTCAAACCCAAAACAGATCTGTCAACCGCGCAGCACGTGAAACCCGAGTCCTGATCACAGAGTCCAGGACCTTTTTCCTGTCGTTGGTGGTGGAAGAGAGAGGGGCGGGGCACTCCCCACAACTTCATGAAGGCCTCTGCCCACCGGGTTGACCACCCCGAGGTTCTTCCACCCACGCTTTGATTCGCAGTTCTGTGACAGTTTGGGTTACAGGGAAGCACTTTCAGCCTCACTGGCTCCCTCCTTTTTCGTTTTCTTTGTTTATTTTTGTGGATGTCAGGAGCGGAGGTTTGAAAATTGATGAACGAAACAGTTATAATCTAAGAATAGACAGTTGTTTCTGTCTGTCTGACTGTCTGTCTGTCTATCTGTCTATATCTGTCTATCTATCTATCTATCTGTCTGTCTGTCTGTCTGTCTGTCTAACTCTCTCCTGTCTTCTCTGTCATGGGTCACCTGTCCATATCCTTTGTTCCTCTCAGCCCGTCTGTCTCGCCCTGCCCCCCCACCCCTCCCCCCCCCCCCCCCCCCCCCCCCCCCCCCCCCCCCCCCCCCCCCCCCACCCCCCCCCCCCCCCCCCTCCCCCACCCCCCCTGTCACTCCACTCCCTCTGTCCCACCCCCCCCCCCCCCCCCCCCCCTCTGGTCTGTCTCCTGGCTGTTTTGCATCCCCCCCATTCCTGCCCCCCCCCATGTCTCACTCCCTCTGGTCTGTCTGTCTCTGTTTTTACAGTGCCCTCTTCTCACTCCTCGGTCTTTCCTTCTGTCATACAGTGCCCTCTTCGCTCTGTCTTGTCTGTCTGTCTCTGTCTTTCTCCCTGTCGGTCTACCATCTGTCTGTCTGTCTGTCTGTCTGTCTGTCCGTCAGTGTCTCTGTCTGTCTGTCTGTCGTCTCTGTCTCTCCCTCCATTCTTCATCAAAATCTACCCAAATTGTTCTTTATCCACACCTTCTAATCATCTCCTCTTTTCCCCTCCCCTGGCGTTATGCCCACCGACCTCCTCCTCTCCCCCTTCTCTCCCCATCTCTCTTTCCCCTTCCCCTTGTCTAAGACGGTGTCCCCCCCCCCCCCCCCCCCCCCCCCCGGCCGGCCCCCATTTTTTTCTTGGTCTTTTTCTCAGAGACAGGGGCTGGCACTGATCTTGATCAGAAACACACAAAAAACAAAGGCGTTTGGAAAAGAGACAGAGGGAAAAAAGATCAGAAAGATCAGGCGGTCGTGGGGGACAGCACGTGAAACGCGAGTTCTGATCAAGAGTTTGCACACCCTTCTCCTGTCGCTGATGCTGAAACAGAGAAGAGCATTACCCATCCCCGGCCCATGCCCGGAGCCTTTCTCCACTGGATTCAACACGCCGAGTGTCTGGCACCAAAGAACGGGCTCTGCTGCAATCTATGCTTCGGTTTTCACACTGGAGTTAGGGGGCTGGGGTTACTGTGGAGAACGTTTTACCTCATTTGACTGCTTAAATGTTTTTTTTTTTTTTTTTTTTTTTGTTTCGCTTGGACGCTGCTGGTATTTGAACATGACACCTGGACACACACTGGACTTCCAAACACTTGCCCTTCTCTCTGTGTCTGCGTGTGTCCATCTCTTTCTATCTCTGTCTCAGTGTCTTTGTCTGCCTGTCTGTCTGTCTGTCTGTCTGCCTGCCTGTCTGTCTGTCTTTCTGTCTCTTTGTCCCCCCCCCCCTCCCTTACCCCCTCTCTCCCTTTCGTTCGCCGCCTAATTATTTCGTTGTCTATCCTTTCTGTCTTTCTACCGGGTCCGGCATTTCTCTATGTCCGACGTAGTTACTGTCTATCTAACATCCTGCCCCCCCCCCCCACAACCCCCCCTCTCTCTCTCTCCCATCCTCTTCTTCACCCTTTCTGTCTCACACATCGATTTTCTCCGGAGTTAGTGAGTGAGTTTGGGATTGCCGAAAAGAATTTTCAACTTCACACGTTTCAGTTCAATTTTTAATGCCAAAGGGGTTTAAAAACTTGGAAAGCTAGGCACTTTGAAATTTACAAAAAAACCAATTGGCCTGTCTCTCTCTCTCTCTCTCTCTCTCTCTCTCCCTCTCTCTCTCTTCTCTCTCCCTCTCTCTCTCTCTCTCTCTCTCTCTCTCTCTCCTCTCTCCTCTCTCGCCCCTCCCTCCTCCTCCTCCTCCTCTTTCCTTCTCTTTCTCTCTCTCCCCCCCCCCCCCCCCCCCTCTCTCTCTCTCTCTCTCTCTCTCCTCTCTCTCTCTCTCTTCTCTCCTCTCTCTCTCTCGACAGCAATAACAAAACGTGCTGGGTAACAGATATCCGCAAGCTGCTTATGATGTGCGGTTTTGGTTATGTGTGGCTTAATGGAGGTGTGGAAAATGTGCCTTGGTTCCTACGACTTTTCAAGGAACGTTTAACCGATTGTTGGAAACAAGGATGGTGCAGAAGGCTCCAGGAACATGACAGATATTCTTTATACAAAACGTTTTTAAATCCGAGTTTTCATCAGAAGCGTATTTTTGAGGTGCATCAGAAATAAGGCATAAACGGATAAGTTCATACGATTCAGACTTGGTATCACAGATATTTACAACTCATAAATTCCGCTATTACCCAGACCTCTCCATGGGCTTACGTTGCCCGTTATGCAACGTTTCAGCCGGATGATGAATTTCATTTTCTGTTCTACTGTCAGCGTACTGCACAATTGAGAACAAAATATATCCCACGTCACCTGACTCAAAATTCGTCAAAGAAATGATCAATTCTGAATAGCAGGAACTTTATGAATGATATTGCTCGTTTCATTTATCATAGTATGAAATTAAGATTGGTAGTCAAATTTCGTAAGTTTAATTGCTTTTTTTTCTCTTTATTCTACCTGGGCTGATGGTCATGTGTTCAATATCTTTACTGCATGTATGTGTGTGTGTGTGTGTGTGGGTTTGCTGTGTGTGTGTGTGTGTGTGAGATAGGAGAGAGAGAGATAGAGAGAGAGAGAGAGAGACGAGAGAGAGAGGAGTGAGTGAGAGAGAGAGATTGGTGTGAATGTGCGCGCGCGTTTGCTCGCGCATTTGTGTGTGTGTGTGTGTGTGTGGTGTGTGTGTGTGTGTGTGTGTGTGTGGTGTGTGTGTGTGTGTGTGTGTGTGTGAGATGAGAGATAGAGATAGATAGATAGATAGATAGAGAGAGATAGATAGAGAGAGAGAGAGAGAGAGAGGGAGAGAGAGAGAGAGAGATTGTGTGTGAATGTGCGCGCGCACGCTCGCGCATTTGTGTGAGTGTGTGTGTGTGTGTGTGTGTGTGTGTGTGGTGTGGGTGTGTGTGTGTGTGTGTGTGTGTGTGTGTGCGCGCGCGTGTTTTGTACTCATTCTTTTGTAAGTGTTTATTGTGTGTCTGTGTTTGCTTTCAAATTAACGATAAAATCTGCAATGTCCGACACGAATGATGTAACAAATTCATTCTGATATGAGCAAACGCTTACGTCAGTAAACCATCTGAATCTGAATCTGAATCTCTCTCTCTCTCTCCTCTCTCTCTCTCTCTCTCTCTCTCTCTCTCTCTCTCTCTCTCTGTCTTTCTGTCTGTCTTCCACCGTCTGTATCTCCCATGTATTATTTCTTTTAAATCAGTGTCACACCCTTGTCCATGTTCATGTCGAAAAAAATGCACAGGTAGACAGACAGACAGACAGACAGAAACAGACAGACAGACAGACACACAGACAGGACACACAACACACACACACACACACACACACACACACACACACACACACCCACACACACACACTTAAAAACACACACCTATCTCTAACATACATGTGCAGATAGACAGACAGGAAGGACAGGCAGACAAACACACTCACACAAACACGCACACGCACGGACACGCACGCACGCACGCACGCACGCACGCACGCACGCACGCACGCACACACAACACACACACACACACACACACACACAACACACACAAACACACACACACACACGGTGCGCATTCGCTTGCGTGTGCACCAGGTTTTAATAATTTCAGGAAAGGAAAGTCGGCTCCCATCACTGGCTCCAGCGGCAACCAGAACAACAGATGCAAAGCGCTGGCATAGAGATCAATATGACAATGAGGCCCGAGGGGTCTGGGCTGCCAGAGAAGTTCCAGAGCATCGCCAGATTATCAGATAACAGGGATAGCAAGGAGAAATATGAAGCCATCATCAGATTAACGGGAATGCAGGATAGAAAGGCAGGACTCTAAACAATCATCAGATTATCTGCTATAAAGGATAGAAAGAAGACATTGCAAAATCATTATCAGATCATCAGGTTGCCAGGATTGAAAAAAAAAAAAGAAAAAAAAGACTTCAGGCTTTGATCATTTATTTGTTGTGAGGGATGAAAAAAAAAGAGAGTTGTCAGCAATCATCAGATTATCACATATGGAGACTACAAAGAGAAAAGTTTCTACACCATCATCAGAGAATAAGCTAGGAAGAAAAGGAATGAGACATTCCAAAAACTAACTATCATATTATTAGGTAGCAAGAAAAGGAACGTAAGATTCCAGTCATTATCAGATGATCAGATACAAAGATTAAAAAGGTGAGATCCTAATCATTATCAGATGAATCAGGTAACAAGGATAGAAAAAGGAAATTTCCAAATCATCATCAAAATGAATACCAAGACAGAAACCAGGAGATTTCAATCATCATCAGATGATCAGGTGACAAAATAAGAAGGTGAGATTTTCAAATCATCATCGGAGGATCAGCAAGATCGAAACATGAGATCCAAACATCTTCAAAGATCAGCTGGATAGACCAGTGAGATTCCAAACTGTCATCACATGCAGGAAAGGAAGTCGGCTCCCATCACTGGCTCCAGCGGCAACCAGAACAACAGATGCAAAGCGCTGGCATAGAGATCAATATGACAATGAGGCCCGAGGGTCTGGGCTGCCAGAGAAGTTCCAGAGCATCGCCAGATTATCAGATAACAGGGATAGCAAGGAGAAATATGAAGCCATCCATCATCAGATTAACGGGAATGCAGGATAGAAAAGGCAGGACTCTAAACAATCATCAGATTATCTGCTATAAAGGATAGAAAAGAAGAGGACATTGCAAAATCATTATCAGATCATCAGGTTGCCAGGATTGAAAAAAAAAAGAAAAAAAAGACTTCAGGCTTTGATCATTTATTTGTTGTGAGGGATGGAAAAAAGAAGTTGTCAGCAATCATCAGATTATCACATATGGAGACTACAAAGAGAAAAGTTCTACACCATCATCAGAGAATAAGCTAGGAAGAAAAGGAATGAGACATTCCAAAAACTACTATCATATTATTAGGTAGCAAGAAAAGGAACGTAAGATTCCAGTCATTATCAGATGATCAGATAACAAAGATTAAAAGGTGAGATTCCTAATCATTATCAGATGATCAGGTAACAAGGATAGAAAAAGGAAATTCCAAATCATCATCAAATGAATACCAAGACAGAAACCAGGAGATTTCAAATCATCATCAGATGATCAGGTGACAAAATAAGAAGGTGAGATTTCAAATCATCATCGGAGGATCAGCAAGATCGAAACATGAGATTCCAAACATCTTCAAATAATCAGCTGGATAGAACAGTGAGATTCCAAACTGTCATCATGATGACCAAGTAACAGGGATGGAAAAGTGGGATTCCAGATCAATATCAGATAACCCAACAAGATAAAGGAGGGAGATTCCAAATCATCATTAGATAAGCAGGAAACAAAAATGGGATGGTGGGACTGCGAATCATCGGAAGATAATCAACAAAATTGAAAAGGGCGATTCCACATCATTACCAGGTAATTATGTAACAAGGATAGAAAGAGGATAGCCCGAGCTATCATCATATTACCTGTTAGCAAGCACTGACACGGGACAGTCCAAGTCATCATCATATTACCTGTTAGCAAGCACTGACACGGGGAATTCCAAGCGATCATCATATTACCTGTTAGCAAGCTCTTGTACGGGGGAGTCCAAGCCATCATCATTTTACCTTTCAACAAGCTTTGGCACGGAAAAGTCCAAGCCATCATCACATAACCTGTCAGCAAGCTCTGGCACGGGGGAGTCCAAGCCACCATCATATTACCTGTCAGCAAGCTCTGGCACGGGGGAGTCCAAGCCATCATCACATAACCTGTCAGCAAGCTCTGGCACGGGGGAGTCCAAGCCACCATCATATTACCTGTCAGCAAGCTCTGGCACGGGGGAGTCCAAGCCATCATCACATAACCTGTCAGCAAGCTCTGGCACGGGGGAGTCCAAGCCATCATCATATGATCTGCTAGCAGGCGCTGACACGGGAGAATCCAAGCCATCATCATATTACAAGATAGCAAGCACTGACATGGAAAAAAATTCGAAAGTGTCATTCAATTTTCTGTCATGAAAGATGTAAATGAGAGATCCCGAATCACCATGACATGAGAAAGGAAGAAGAATGCAAATGAGAAAATCCCAAGATTGACAGGTATGGACGATAGAAAGAGGAGATTCCTTCCACACCTTCTTCAGCGTTTGACACAATGATTCCAAACCAACATTACAGTATCACAAAGGGGAGATAGAAAGGGAGATTATACACGTCTCCACAATATCAAACAGGAAGGGTAGAAAGGAGGAGATTTCAAACCAAATGAAGAGAGAAACAGGTGGCGTGGGATTTGAACCATCATTACAGTGTCACACAGGAACAAAAAAAAAAAAGGGGGGGGGGGGGGGAGTTCTGAACCATTGTCACGGTATCATACAGGGAGGATAGAAAGGAAGGATTCTGAACATCTTTAAACCATAAACAGGAAGGATACGAAAGGGAAATTGTAAACTATCGTTCCTGTATCACACAGGAACAACAGAAAGGACAACCTCCAAACATTCACCACAGACCATCATTACATCACAGATCCCAGACCAGCATTACAGTACCATCCACGGAGGGAGAAAAAGGACATTGCAAATATCACCAGAACTTCACATGGGGGGAGATAATAGAACGATGGTGCAGTAAAGCGTGACGTTTCATTTTGTCGAATAACTGGCGTGCCTTAGGGAGTGTGCTGTAATCGGTAGAGTGTTGGGTAATGTGGAACAGACTGTGTGCACGTGCGCACATGCACACATAAATAAACACACACAAACGCACACAGACACAGACACAAACACAGACACACACAGCTACAGCCACAGCCACAGCCACAGCCACAGCCACACACACACACACACACACACACACACACACACACACACACACACACACACACACACACACACACACACACACACACACACACACACACACACACACACACACACACACACACACACACACAACCTCTGCCTCCACCAGCCTCTCTGTTCTGCAGGAAATAAAACTGGCTCGCATGACTGGCTCCAGCCATCAGTATAGCTGATCAGAAAGCTCATGACGATCAATATGACCATGGTGCCAGAGGCCACAGGGAGTGGGGCTGCAAGGATGGTTTCTAATCAGATCATGTAGCGAACAGGGAAAGCGTATGCTCTGCACAAAAGCACGATGCTCTGTGCCACCAACAACACCACCTCTCCTCTCAGCCCCCCTTTCTTTTTTCAGGGTTTAAAATTCTGTTATTTGTTTTTTGCGTGTCTATCTTTCTTTCCATTTTCTTTTCTTTTGTTTAGTTTCTCCGTCCTTCCGTTATTGATTTGTCTTTTTTTTTTATTTATAAAAATAATATCTCTGTTAATGTCTTTACTTTCGTTTTCTTCGTCTGTCTCTTCTTTCTTTCCGTTTTTCTTCTGCCTTTTCTCATCTTTTCATCAATTTGGTCGTTTTTTTTTTTAATCTTTCGTTTTTCTTTCTCTCTGCTGTGACCTATTTTTGCTTCTTTCCTTTTTTGCATTTTTTCGATCCTATTTTCCTTTTTCTTTCTTTCCTTCTTGCTACCTTTTCCCTCATTTTTCTTCTGCCTTTTATCACTTTAAAAAAATTTCTTCGTTCTTCTTTCCTTTCATCGTTTCTTTCCATTTTTTTTCAGTATTTCTTTCCGTCCCTTGATTTTATTCCATTTTTCCTTTGCTCCGTCCTACCCCTTTCTCTCTCTTTCCTTCATTTCTTGTTTTAACGAAGAGAAACTAAGGAATCAAGATAACTTTCTAAGCATCATAATTTTCAGGTCAATCCAGGTCATGAGAACTGGCCGGTCAGGTCATATTTCAAATAATCAAACTGATATTCAATGAAGCATGATTATTCGTAAAAAGACATGGCATTACAAAACGAATATGCAACACATGTGCATAACCAGTGCACGCGCACGTGCGTGTACACACACACACACACACACACACACACACACACACACACACACACACACACACACACACACACACACACGCACGCACGCACATACACGCACACACACACACACACACACACACACACACACACACACACACACACACACACACACACACACACACACACACACACACACACGCACGCACGCACACACATGCACACATACATATTCACACATACCCACTCACGTCCTAATACACACGTATAAAACACACACACACATAGACAAACAGACACACACTCAGGCACACACACACACACACACACACACACACACACACACACACACACACACACACGCACGCACGCACGCACGCACGCACGCACGCACGCACGCACACACACACACACACAGAGCTCAGCACAGCACCGCACAGACCATTTTTTTCTAGCCTCCCTACTCTGAGGGAAATGAAACTAGCTCACATGGCCGGCTCCAGCGGAAAGGTTTAGCTGATCACAATGCTGATGAGGATCAACATGAAGACGCAGCCGGAGGCAACTGGGGATGGGGCTGCAAAAGGAGGTTCCAAATCACATCATGCGGCGAGGAGGAAAGCGGTAGCTGTTGTGTAATAGTACATGATGCTCAGAGCCACTGATGCCTGACTACTTGCTGAATACCCCTTTTCCCCATTAGGATTTCTCTGGTTATTCTTGTCTTTTTTCTTTACACAGTAAACAAGTGGGGTAGTTTTTGATCCCATAAGGAAACCTAACACAGAGTAACTTTTATTCAAGACTGACACAGCCTTTTAAACTTGAATAAAGTCAAACAAATACAAAGGCGAACAATCTAATAGTGGGTGGGTGGGTGGGGGTGGGGTGGGGGGAAACAAGCGCAGGCCAACAACTTAATTGTCTTCATAGTAATGACTTGGCAAAACTTTGGACTTGAGAAGGGGGGAGGGGGGTGGGAGGTTGAAGATGGAGAAACTGGGAACATGAAATTAAGAAAATATATTACAGATATGAAAACTCTTCACTAGCTGCGTAAAGGGAACCATCGCAATCCCTTTTGAAGGCAGATATATTTGTATTGCCTGCTCCGAGGCCTTTCGTCGGCTGGGTCGGAACTCTCATCGGGGAGACACGGCTGGTTGTATCTGCGCTCCTGGCGTCAAATAGAGACACACCACAGTCCATAATATATCTGCCTTCAAAAGGGATTGCGATGGTTCCCTTACGCAGCTAGTGAAGAGTTTTCATATCTGTAATATATTTTCTTAATTTCATGTTCCCTGTTTCTCCATCCATCTTCAACCTCCCACCCCCCTCTCCCCTCCTCAAGTCCAAAGTTTTGCCAAGTCATTACTATGAAGACAATTTAGTTGCTGGCCTGAGCTTGTTTACCCCACTTCCCACCCCCA
>JADBJO010000014.1:1315000-1325000 GCA_016801955.1 Conus betulinus
TGGTGTAATGAATCATCAGGACAATGTTTATCGTGCCTTGGGAACGAATCTCCTGTGAAAAGACAACGCTGTATTTGACGCCGAATGTAACTGGTCAATTTATCAAGATAATTTGAAGAAAAGATGGTGATAGCGATAACTGACGTACCCTAGATCATCGTAGAATGAAATTTACAAGTAATCAGTGCCGCAGGTAATGGTTTCACGATATGCAGTAGTGTGAGATTTATAAGTACTTAGTGCCACAGGTGATGATTTCATGATTTATAGTAGTATGAGATTTACAAGTACTTTGTGCCACAGGTATTGATTTCATGATACATAATAGTATGAGATTTACAAGTACCTAGTGCCACAGGGAATGATTTCATGGCACATAGTAGTATGAGGTTTACAAGTACTTAGTGCCACAGGGAATGATTTCATGGCACATAGTAGTATGAGGTTTACAAGTACTTAGTGCCACAGGGAATGATTTCATGGCACATAGTAGTATGAGGTTTACAAGTACTTAGTGCCACAGGGAATGATTCAACGACGCGACGTGGTATGGGATTCACGAGTGCTTAGTCTCACAGGCACTTAGATCGGAATGCAATTATGGGGATGGCGGTGACGTGATCCAGAGGAAAGGAAAGTGACGTAACAAGGTTTCATGGAGTGAAGCGTTTCTAACTGACATAAGCGAGGGGGGGGGGGAGGGGGAGGTGGAGGGGGGGGGGGGGGGGGGGGGGGGTTTATTTCCACGCTAGACACTGCAACAACTGAAGGCGGCTGTATTTTCCCACTGAGGTCAATATGAAGAAAATCCAAACCAGTGTCCGAAAGTTTCTGATTTCAAGAAGACGTGTCAAGGGTTGCAGTCTATGGTCCATGGCTGTTGGATATCATCAGCTTTTTGGGGGGCAACAGTTTCATCTTCCTATGTCCATGGACTACGACAAGGATAGGGTAATCTTGAGGATACGACAACGAGCATCTCCTTATCGTGTTGGGAAACACTGAGTTTGAGACTGCCACAATGAAATGGAAGATTTGATACTGAGCTTGAGATTGCCACTATGAAACGAAAGATTTGACACTGAGCTTGAGATTGCCACAAATGCAATGGAAGATTTGACACTAAGCTTGAGATTGCCACAATGAAATGGAAGCTTTGACACTGAGCTTGAGATTGCCACGATGAAACGAAAAATCTGACACTGAGCTTGAACTGACTTAATGAAATAGAATATTTGACACCGAGCTTGAGTTTGTCACGATAAAACAAACGATTTGACACGGAGCTTGAGATTGCCACAATGAAATGAAAGATTTGACTTTGAGCTTAAGATTGCCACGATGAAACGAAAGATTTGACACTGAGCTTAAGATTGCCACAATGAAACGAAAGATTTGACACTGAGCTTGAGATTGCCACAATGAAACGGAAGATTTGACACTGAGCTTGAGATTGCCACAATGAAATGGAAGATTTGACACTGAGCTTGAGATTGCCACAAGGAAATGGAAGATTTTACAGATGGATTTCCCCGACCCTCCCAATGACCCTCAGACGGACCAAACTTAGAGTGTTTAGGCTGTGGTGTTAGCATTTCCTGATCTTTGAGTCCCTCCTCTTCTGAGCTGACCCAGTCTCCTCCTCTCCCTCTCACTCTGTCCCCATGACGTAGAGTGTCACCTCCAGAGTCTCCTCTCTCTCTCCCTCTCTCTCTCTCTGTGTCTCTGTGGCTCTGTCTGTCTGTCTGTCTCTCCCTCTGTCTCCTCTCCTCTCTCTCTCTCTCTCTCTCTCTCTCCTCCTCTCTCTCCTCTCTCTCTCTCTCCAAATAAGCCTATCTAGGTGTATATCTATCTGTCTTTACATGTAAACACATTTGTGTGGGTGGAGACGGGAGGCTGGGGAGGGATTACGACATTTGCCTCGTACTGAAAACTCGCTGGCGATTGGTTGCTGCGTGTGGCGGCATTTTATTTGTTCGAAAAGCTGGCGAACTTGAATTTAGCCAGAACAGAACAGAGAAGAACATGATAGGTAAGGAGAGTAATGATTGGTGAAAAAAGTGATGAGAGGATGACAGAAAAAAAAATAAGTGGGTGTGGAATTCAGGGATGAAGGGAAGGGGAAAGTGTCATCCCCATGAACTGTGTGTCTGTCCCATGCCCACCCTTCCAACTTTTGACACCCCCTCCACACTCCTCCTCCCCCCCCCCCCCCCCCCCCCCCCCCCCTTCCAAGAAAACAAGGGAGCCTGTCTGAGGAATGAATGAAACAGCGCGCATGCTGACAAAGCATGTTCAATACTTCATCATCTTAAAGATTGCACAGCCCATGCCAGCTCATTTTTCCCCAGACTGTTTTCGTTTTGGGCGGGTAGGGGCACTGACAAAACCTCCAGTTCTCGAGTAGCGCACTGACCAAATATTGACGTTCTGGCTGGGCCAGATTAAGAGAGACGTCTCAGGAAGATGTGGGCAGGGACAGACGTGATCAGATCAATGGAGGATGATTAGGGGGTGGGGGGTGGGGGGGCTGAGGCCCGATTGGCTGGCCCGGTGGATGAACCATTGTTCTCTTGGTCTGAGCGTTCTGGTTTGTTCCCTGCTTGAGACAGATGGCCAGTTTTAGGAATAGCCTGGCCTGTGTTTTTTTTTTTTTTTTTTTTTTTTTTTTTTCCGACGTGTCTTCGATCTTTGTAGGCGTTCGTACTCTCTCCAAGTCCGTTCGGGTGAGACTTTACACCGAGCTCTGAGTCCAGGTGCATGCATTACTCCCCCCCCCTCCCTCCTCCCTCCCCCCCCCAAAAAAAAAAAAAAAAAAAAAGAGAAAAAAAATACAAAAAGAGAAGAAAAAGAAAAAAAAGGAAAAGAGAAAAAAAAAAGTAACCAACCCGAATAAACGAAATAAAGATTAAAAATAAAACATACAAAAACCAAGAAAGACTTGAACGCGCATTATATGCCGTTCCATCTTGTATGACCCGCATCCTCCTCTTTCCCTTTTCATCCCCCCCCCCCCCCCCCCCCCCCCCCCCCCCCCCCCCCCCCCATCTCTCTTGTCCATTTCCTTCTCCCATTAAGGGAAAATTACACGTTGGTGTCGTGTTTAGACAGCATTTCCGAAAACGGAATTTGGCCTCTTTACTGATGGGAATATGACCGGTCACACGCAAAGAGGAAAAAACAAACAAACAAGCAAAGAAAACCACCAATAACATCCTAGCTAAGGAAAGAAGAAAAAGTAGAATGATTTGAAGAAGTTACGGAAGAAGCATCCGGAAATCCTTGGAATCCGGCGCGCTTAAGCCATTCCCTACAGGAATGAAAATTGCGCCCACGAATCGGACACTGCTTTCAATTACTCGTTTTCAAACATTTTTTTCTTGCATATTATTCAGTATTTCGTTGATCTTGCATCTAGAGACATCAAATGGAATCCCCTCCAAGATAAAGACCCCAGCAACCACCATTGCAGATCTGTACTCATAGAGGTTTTGGGTGATGTTGTGAACAGATAGAAAAACAGACATACAAACAAACTGACTGGATTGGAGGTAGTACGCTGCCCCACAGTGGTTGGTCTCAAGTTGAACGTGACGATTATTGCAGGATTCAGAAAGTGAAATTCCTTCGATGGTGTGTTTGTAAAAATGATGTTTCGGTGTCTGCTGTAACCCGAGTTAATGTCCATTTAAAGAGATAGCTTAGTTCATGAGTTTTTTTTTTTTCTGATTGCTTCGGCCAGTCACTAGGATGGTTGAGGGGAGAGGGAAGGTGAAGGGGGTGAATCGATTATTGTTCACTTTGATTGCGTCGACTAACTTGAAAAACAACCATATTCTTGCTATTGAAAAAAAAAAAACCGTTTCTTTCTTCTCTGATTGTACATAAATTTTTTATACTTTACAGATGCAAGTATCAGATAAAGCTAGAAGCCGTTTACCTTCATGTAATTTGTAAGTGAGGTGTTTCTTTTTATATAAAGAAAAGTGGCATGGCTAGCTGCGTCA
Organism: Conus betulinus; assembly: GCA_016801955.1. Classification (NCBI taxonomy): domain Eukaryota; kingdom Metazoa; phylum Mollusca; class Gastropoda; order Neogastropoda; family Conidae; genus Conus; species Conus betulinus. The sequence continues at coordinate 1,319,008 of JADBJO010000014.1, forward strand.
TTCTCGAAAATAAGGCTGGTATTATTTTTATTTATCTATTTGACGTTTAATTCGACACAGCCATTACAGAAAGTCTTGTAGGCAATATAACGGACAATGATCCAGTTGTAAAATACTTTGAGGTATACAAAATAAACTAAACGATCAATAGTTTCAGAATTTAGTTCACTACGCTTAACAACCTTATATCTGCAGCATCCTATATTCAGAAAATATGAAGAAGAATAAAAAGCAACCCCTCCCAAAAAAAAGAAAAGAAAAAAAAAAAAAAAAAAAAAAGAAACAGCTGAAAAAATAGACCAGCTTTCCTTTCCGCTACAACGGGACGCTAAATTCAGAGCTGGCTGGCATCAGGGCCAGGAAATTGGTCACAGCTTCTCAAGGCGTCTTGGAGACGCTCACCTGTTCTTAGTGCCGCGGGGACCGCCTTTGTGATGCATTGTGGGATCGCGGAAGGGTGATCCCAAAGAGGTAAGCGTATTTATTTTGTGGAGTGACCGGTTTCAGCCGTGTTTTGTCCAGAGGACAGTAAACTCACTAGGGTGAAGGCGATACTCTTGTTGCAATGGGGTGACGCGACGAAATCCAACCGCCTGAACTGCCGGCCGGCTTTGTTGTTGTTGTTGTTGTTGTTGTTGTTGTTTAATGAAAGTCTTTATTCATAATCATAACAGCTGCATTTCCACACACTGAAAGCCAGCACACATCATTTGAAAAATTGCATCATCCTCAAATCTTCAAATATCAAGTGTTGATCGAGTGTTTTTAATTCGCTAAAAAGATAATTCAATCTGATGTTTCTCCAGTTCTTTTCAGCCACTTACCCCCCCCCCCCCCCCCCCCCCCTTGTTTCCACAGTTGCTTCTGTACTCCTCCCCCTTTTTCCCACGTCTCCGATTCCCCGATTGTTTTTAATATGGTAAGATTTTAGCATTAGGAAGCTAACAAAGAGAGGGAAGATTCCGCGATAACAGAATGTGTTGTCTGCTAAGAAATATGATTCAATACGTTCCTTAAAGTCCAACTGAGAAATGTACCTGTTTCAACAAAAAGTTTTTAACATCCCAGCTATCCATCATGATTATGATCTCCATGTGTGTGTGTGTGTGTGTGTGTGTGTGTGTGTGTGTGTGTGTGTGTGGCTTACCACCAATTGATTACCGAACTTCCTGTTTTTTTTTTTCATATAAAATTCTCAACTTCTTTGTTGTGACGCGGCATTTTATGATTACTCTTGGAATCTAGAGAAATGGAAGCGGTGATGCTAATACGAGGGGTGATGCAGAAGTCTTATGATTTACTTCGCTAAAAACAAAACTTTGAAGTCAAACAGACGTAACATTTGCAGAGTCCTTCAAAGCGCTTTCCTCTCTCAACAGAGTGGCAGCCTCTTCAGCCAAGAGCCAAATGCCTGTTGATATTCTGACTGAGGTATGATGACAAGCTGTGACTTCACTGCTTCTCACAAAGTGCTGGTCTCTTGAAAACTTTTTGCCAGTCAAGTCATGGTTCAGAAGGGGAAAAAAAACGGAAGTCATACGCTGCTCAGCCAGGAATGCGACTGAGTGAAGAAAAGCTTTGTTGGATTGCTCTTGCTTTTGTAAGCACTTGATTTGCGATGTAGAAGGAGCGTTTTCCTGGTACCCCTACTCAAATGCAGTCCATAAACGGACTGCGCAACTTTCGGGGAAAGAGCTTTCTATGTAATACTGATCACCTAGAATAGACTTTTTTAGACAAAATATTGACCGCTGCAGCGTCTTGCGATCTGAAGAAGATGAAGACGAGCCTCTTCCAGGTTTAAAAACCAGACTCAGTACAACTGGTCTTTTTTGTTATGCCCTTCTACATTGGGCTGAACTGTTCGTTTGGGATGTCATAGAACATGATCCATGGTTCAAACCTGTGATCACATTACATAACCTTTGGTGCCTTTTGGCTCAAACATTTCTACCAATGAACTCTGACGCTGTCGCTGTCTCTCTCTCTCTCTCTCTCTCTCTCTCTCTCTGTCTCTGTCTCTCTGTGTGTGTGTGTGTGTGTGTGTGTTTCTGCACTTATTACAGGTACAAGACAAAATCGCGGGATCTATCACCTCTCCCACAATGCGTTACCTGTGACGAGACTTTTGTCGCTGCGCGCCTTTGGCAGTTTATAATAGAGCGTTCTTCATGAATTAGTCATAATACCCCACAGATGGGGAAGCATGAAAAAAGTGTAACGATGTTTTTCGCACGCCTATCGGTTGATGTAAATGCCATCTTCGTTTCAGGTCTGTGTACTCGTGTTTCTTCAATATACTGAAAAAACAAAACAGCTTCATGAGAGATGTCTGTAATTTATTGGGGGCTTAGATTCATCATCGTTGTGAGCATCTACTGAATTTTACTAAAGTTTATACCGTAGTAGGTACGAAGATGTTGATGTCAATGTTTGTGGCGATGACGTGGCGGTTACGTCGTTCACTTTACGTGACCTCGCTCTCGAGGAGATCAAACGTCGTCTCGGGATCACATGCTTTCAATATATTCCATTCGAGCTTTTTGGAGACATAATTGAATCGCTTTAAAATCATAGCTTCCTTATTAAATATTCGAATGACACACTTTTGGTACCATTCCTTTACATTTTTTCCCTCTTTTTTATGATGGTGTTTATTTTTTTGTGACATACCAACTCTTAGAAGATAAGACAGCCATCTGGCAGCTACATGCTTCATCTGGAGATCGTACTGCAGGATCCATTCAACTGTGATATAAATACCCTTGAGCTTTTTTTTCATGAACTGAACCATGCGGATTCTCTTCAGCAGCTGTCTTCATAGCCTGGAGTGTGTCCTCGTGGTCCTGGCGTCACTCGGACATTTACATCAATGTTTGTCTTTCATGTCGGTTTGTGTGTGTGTGTGTGTGTGTGTGTGTGTGTGTGTGTGTGTGAAACGATAAATTAAGCAGCAGCAAACTGTCCTATATGAAACTCATTCATGTCCAGACCAATCGCCACAAATTTTGATAAACCATATCCATGTTTGAGCTGTGTGTGAAACTTGGCATCTGAGCTGCCGTATGCAAGGACGCACAACAAGTTACGTAGCAATTTCGATGACGTCATTTTCAATTCCATTTGATTTGGTGTCATAATTTTGTGTGTATTCTTAGCACGAAGTCAATATTTCATCTCAGTATGCCTGCATGTTGAAATATTTACAATAAATGGTTCGGAAATGGCAGTCTAGTTTACAAGGCTTTTTGAATTAGCTCTCACAGTATATGTTGTTTGATTCAGACTCACTGGAAAATCTACTTTCAATTCGGCTCCAAGCCACAACTGATTGCCTCCCTGCTGATCGTCAACGATTCTTTTGTTCACCAAGTCGTTGTGGATTGGTCAATACGTGACATATGACCGAGATTGACTCTGTATGAACTGCGTCATGTTCACCATTCGTAAGCAGCAGGGGGGTGGGTGGGTGGGGGGGGGGGGGGGGGGGGGGGGGGGGGGGGGGGGGGGTTGGAAGGGACAATTTTATTTGAGCACCAATGTCATAACGCGCTTTCGGAAAATGTGCAGAAGAGTATCACACGTTTATTGACTGCCGTGACAAAGTTGCCTCTTTTTTTCATATTCGATCACCCGCTGTACACAACAGAAGCTGAACTACTCATTACACTCACACTCGTAACTAAAGACATGAAGGCACATAAGTAGGTCTGTAGCAGCAGACTTGCTCTGTCAATAAATGTCGTCACTGGCTGTGTGACGTAGTGAGAGCGGCATCGTCAATGACTCACTCACATCTTCCAAAGCTGCTGCCCGGCCCGGGTAGGGCGAGACAACGTGACCTCATCTACCTCCTCCTCCTCCTCCTCCTGCCCATCAGCCTTCTCGACCGTTCACTGGTCTGCCACGGAGTGACGCGTATACAGTTCCATAGCACCGGAAGCACCTCTCAGAATATCAAGTGCCTCACGTGGGCGAAAACTGCTGAGCGTGGCTGAAGTGGATAGATCACACTTGAGACTAGTGGATCCAGCGCGCTTTGTACCAGCCACTACCACAGGTGAATGTCGAAACTTCCCTCTCCCAATCGCAAGGAAATTCACGGAATTGGACCAGTCATGTAGCCCGGTGTGCGACAATACTTTGATGTGTGGTGCGTGTTTGGATGCCTGTGTTTATTCATCTAATAGTAGATCTAATTTTTTTTGTTTGGGAGTTGGATGACGAGTGTAGAGGGAGTGTGAAGGGGCAAGGCTGGTGGGGGTACGAGTGGATGTGGCGCGAGCTTGTTACTACTGCTGGACGCGTTTTGTGTATTGCTTGTTGTTCTTCGTTCACTTGCTTTATGATTTGATGGGTGTTCTTGTTTATTGTAAACGCCTAGGGCATTCAGGTGATTAGAGGTATAAATCTTCATAACAACAACAACGATGATGATAATGATGATGATGAGAAGATAATGATAATAACAAATTATTATTATCATGTTATTGTTGTTGTTATTGTTATCATTATTATTATTGTTGTTGTTGTTGTTGTTAAACGAGGCAGAGAAAAAAAACACCCAACGATAACATTTACCATTCCAGTCTACTCACTTTTTTTCGTTTAAAAACAACTTCATCTCTGATATGAACAAAATACTTCTTGTCCTAAACAGCTAGAGATCAATAAGGAAATCCTTTTTCAACGATGTTCAGACCTTGTTCCCTACTCCCGTGCCCAAGTCTCCAGAAATCGTAACCTCCTCTCGTTGGTCGAAAGAAACGTCCGCATTCTACCTCTCCTAAGGAGGAGTCAGTTCTTGTCGCCCACCGTTTCCGTTCAGGGTTGGAGGAGGACGCAAACGAAAAGCCATGAAGTGGAACATGCTCCCTTGCAGGCAGACACAAAGATGGCGACGCCCAGGGGCTTTGAAACATAAGTGGGGGGATTTTGCTCTACAGTAAATTGTGCAGTCATACTACTGCTGTTACTACTATTTTTCTACTGTTACTGCTACTACTACTACTGCTGCTGTTGCTGCTGCTGTTGCTGCCACAGCAACAACAACTACTACTATGACTAGTAGTAGTGGTGATGATGATGATGATGATGATGATGATGATTTCGTATTCCCAGAACAGAATCCATACTCCAGGCGCTACACGTAAAATCAAATAACAGACAAAATCAGAACTGGCAAGAACTGACAGCCATTGTGAGACGACAAAATTAAAAGAATCTGTACTGACTCTGAAGAGTCAATACCGGTTTTAACATTGAAAACCAGTGTCGATTTCCTTCAGTGCCACTTTCACCAACATTTATTCTTCGAACGCTATTTGGGTATAATGACAACACTGACAGAAAATAGTTTCTGACGTTGTGTCAACGTTTTGCCGGAAATGCATCGCTTTGTTTTCTAATGCTGCGAAAAGTTTCAACACAGGAAGAGCGGGCCAGCAGCGTGTTCATCTAAAAGATGACGCATCTGGGCTGTCAGAACAATGAGTAAACAATTTCCCCCCTTTTTTTTTTGCTTTGTTTTTGGTATATGCTGCACATGCTGTGTCGCATTGACTGTGCGATTTGATCTATCACATCATAAAATGGAAAACCCCCCCCACCCCACCCCCCCGCCCTATTTCTCCACACATACCACCCTCACCTCTCTCTCTCTCTCTCTCTCTCTCTCTCTCTCTCTCTCTCTCTCTCTTGGAGGCTGTGTCTGTCTTTTTATTCATTGCTTTGTATCAGACTGAGTTCTCAGTGCTGTCGCTGGAGGCATCCTGGCTGGCTGCTTTACTTACTGATCGTGTCATCTCATAGTCAGCGTCACATCTGGAAATCCTCTGTTCTGAAGTCGACTTCAACGTTTACCCAATGAAAATAAGACGGCTGCTGAATCTATAGTTTCCTATCAATAGATGTTCTGTATAAGCACAGCAACTGTTCAAGTTTTACTTTCTCTTTCCGGATGCTTTGAAATGCAGCATTACAAACTTTTGTGT
>JADBJO010000014.1:1355000-1357500 GCA_016801955.1 Conus betulinus
TCAGCTAACTCCGCGAAGTAATTTCCCTTTGATTATTTTAAGACCGAATCAGAGCATGCTGACAATATGGCGGAGTTTAAACGTGGCGGCAGCTGAATGGGAGATTCATCGAGTGTAGGTTCTGAACGTCACAAAAAGAAAGAACAGATTGATCGTGTTATTGTAAAGGGGACCTTGATATAAGGACATTTCCAACATATATCAACGTGCGTATGAGAATGCAGAAAGAAGAAAACAAGTCGTCGGGTCTTTTCTTTCCTTCACTTTCATTTCTGCCAGAGTTCGCTGGAGAGTAGAGAGAGAGAGGAGAGATAGAGGGGAGGGGAGAGAGAGAGAGAGGAGGAGAGAGAAGATGACAGGACAGACAACAGACTACAGAACACCCAGACCTACACAGACTGCAACAAAAGCACACACACACATACACACACACAACAACACACACACCACACAGCACCACCAGAGGAGCAGAGAGGAGAGAGGACAGAGAGAAGGAGAGAGAGAGGAGAGAAGAGAGGTGGAGAGAGAGAGGAGAGAGATCACGATCAGAAAAAAAAAATTAGAGAATGTGGGGGGTGACGCAAAGAAGCTGACAACCACTTTCTCTACGTGTCCTCTCTCTCCAAACGAACTTTCATAAAGAAGGAAGGAGTTGGAGGGCCGGATAGGGGGGGGGGGGGGGGGGGGGGGGGGGGGGGGGGGGTGGGGGGGGGGGGGGGGGCAGGGGGGGGGGGGGGGGTGGGGGGGGGGGGGGGGGGGTGGGGGGGGGTGGGGGGGTGGGGGGGGGTGGTCTGGGGTGGTTGGGGGTGGGGGGGGGGGGGGGGGGGGGGGGCCGTTTGGGGTGGAAGGAAAGGAATCTGTTTTTCCACGGTTTTCTCTCTCCCTCCTAATAACAGAATCCCCGTTCAGTACTACTGGAGCGAACAAATGAGACAGTGTAATGGAGGAGCCAGAACAACCTTCCTCCAGCTACTGCTTTGACTCCTTCTGCTCATCATTACAGGCGTGGGACTTCCGATCGTTCCGTGCCCCAATCAGGGAATGTTTACTAATAGCGGAAAATAATGACGGTGCACGATTAGAACAGATTTCCTCTTTCTAGAAATAAAAAAAAAAAAAGATTACACCCGAAGGGACACATAGAAGTGCTGTCCTCACTGCTGAACAACCAGCTGGCAGCAGCTCTGCACCAACTTTGGAAGCCTCTGTTGTGTTCACATAGAGTGCAGGCACGCACAGGGCATTCCATTAAGACGTCAAAGGGCATAATTGCTCCCTGGCAAACGCCATTGTGTATGGTCACTGGAGGTGACACGACACGAACCCCCACGGGAGCGTTCCAATGGATGTGTCATCACATAATTTATTTCATGACTGCAGAGTCCGCCGGGCGAAAAACGCCACCATCAAGAAACTGCCATGGGCATCTCGCAGTCTCCGTCGTCGCTGTTTCACTGATAGTTGAAGACAGTACCACTCCAGACACGGCTAAGCGTTAGCCCTGAGGTCGTATGTGCTCTCTGAAGAGGAATCCCGGGTCACAGTGCTTCTTGTTATCATCAGGACTTTCCCTGCGGTCAGTGGGTCTTTTCCTCACCGTCACTGGGCCTTTCCCCGAGGCAGATGAGACACAGAGTAATGGAGAAGTCTGAACAAACTTCCTCTTACAGATCCTTTTTTACTCCTCCCTCATCATTACCGGCGTGAGGCTTTTTGATCGTTTTTATACTCCAATCAGTGGACCTGGCTATTCGCAGGAAATAATGACGGTTTACGATTGGAACAGATTTCTTGTTTCGAACCACTAGCCACACCAGACAGCATTTGGCCTGATCATATAAAAGATTAAACAGAATTTGAAACGGAAAGAAACTGAAACAGAGACTAGTTTTCTTCGAACGTTGCCTTTTATCTCTGTCTTGTGTTTATGAAAATACTATCTTCCCCCTCCCTGTCCCCTCCCCCTCCCCCCCCCCCCCCACCCGACCGTACCTTTGATTTCTCCCACTTCCACGCCCCCCTCAGCCCCCCCCCCCCCCCCTCAAATTTATTCCTTTCCCTTAGACACGCTTCAAAAATCCCAACATTGCTTCGTTTCTCCATATTGTCGCATTGAAAATGCGTCTAATACGACTGTCTAGCACAACAGTGATTCGCTTTTTACCTACCTGATATGCTACTGAGTCATCACGCAAATATAGAGAATATCAGATGAAAATTGTGAATTAGCCAAAAAACACGGACTTCTTCGTACACTTAAACAGGAACCCCGGAGGCACTGACGAGGCTGCTGTAGACGAAGGCCCCTCCAGAGATCCATAGAGTTTCTCCTGACAGGACAGCCAGACACAGACAGACAGACAGAGACAGACAGAGAGAGAGAGAGAGATGAGAGAGATAGAAGAGAGAGAGAGAGAGGAGAGAGAGAGAGAGAGAGAGGAGAGAGAGCACTTTAGATGCATGTCGGGCTGTGAGATTTGCAAAAGTCTGGGCAAACTTT
>JADBJO010000014.1:1362500-1370000 GCA_016801955.1 Conus betulinus
CGTGCGTGAGTGCTTACGTGCGTGCGTGCGTGCGTGCGTGTGTGCGTGCGCGCGCGTTTGTGTGTGTGTGTGTGTGTGTGTGTGTGTGTGTGTGTCTGCGAGCGCGCACGTGCGTGTGTGTGCGTGAGTGTGTGTGTGCGTGTGTGCGTGCGCGCGTGTGTGTGTGTGTGTGTGTGTGTGTGTGTGTGTGTGTGTGTGTGTGTGTGTGTGTGTGTGTGTGTGTGTGTGTGTGATGTGAGAGAGAGTGTGTGTGTGAGAGAGAGAGAGAGAGAGAGAGAGAGAGAGAGAGAGAGAGAGAGAGAGAGAGCGCTAAGGTTCACAACTGTGTCACCATTCCTCTTCACCCGACCCGACCCGACCACTGTCATGCAGGAGATTTCAGAGTGATCTCCCTTGCCTATCTGTGTGTCTATGTGGGTTCTCTCTTCTGCCTGTCTCTCTGAAGTGGGTGGTGGTGGTGGTGGTGGTGGTGGGGGTGTGTGTGTGTGTGTGTGTGTGTGTGTGTGTGTGTGTGTGTGTGTGTGTGTGTGTGTGTGGTGTGTGTTGTGTGTGTGTGTGTGTGTGTGTGTGTGTGTGTGTGTGTGTGTGTGTGTGTGTGTGTGTTGTGTGTGTGTGTGTGTGTGTGTGTGTGTGTGTGTGTGTGAATGTGTGTGTGTTGTGTGTGTGTGTGTGTGTGTGTGTGTGTGTGTGTGTGTGAGGACATTCTTTTATATTAACCTGTCACTGAGGACCGGATGTAAAAAAAAAAAAAAAAGCCAGCAGGTGCTTTACTCCCCTGCTTTCCTTGTTACTAGATCATTAGTTCGCTTCCTGTCTGTCTGTCTGTCTGTCTGTCTCTGTCTGTCTGTCTGTCTGTCTCTGTCTGTCTGTCTGTCTCTCTCTCTCTCTCTCTTGCTCCGTCGGTGTGCTGTCTATGTCCTTATCTATCTGTCTGTCTGCCCCCCTCTATCTCTCTCTCTCTCTCTCTCTTGCTGTCCGTCGGTGTGCTGTCTATGTCCTTATCTGTCTGTCTGTCTGTCTGCCCCCCCCCCCCCCTCTCTCTCTCTCTCTCTCTCTCTCTCTCTGTGTCGCTGTCCGTCGGTGTGCTGTCTATCTCCCTGCCTGTCTGTCTGTCAGTCTGTCTGTTTTCTCTCTCTCTCTTCCCCTCTCTCTTCCCGCATTGCGTGCGTGCGTGAACGTGTGCATGCTTAAGTACGCGAAGATGCCTGTTTGATAGTATGTACTGTATTGTGAGTTGTGTATGCGTTCATCCTTATGTATATGCCTGGGATGCCCGTGCAGATCCGCAGCAAGTGGAAGATCATTGAGATCCCGCAGTAACAATAGGGAAGATCAATGAGATCCTGCAGTAACAGTAGGGAAGATCCTGCAGTAACAGTAGGGAAGATCAATGAGATTCTGCAGACTATCCTGCAGTAACATTAGGGAAGAGCAATGAGATCCTGCAGTACAGGAGGGAAGATCAAGGAGATCCTCCGGTACAGAGGGGAAGATCAAAGAGATCCTGCAGAAATAAGAGGGAAGGTCAATGAGATCCTGCAGGAATAAGAGGGAAGGTAAATGAGATCTTGCCGTACCAAGGGGGAAGGTCCATGAGATCCTGCAGTAACAAGAGGGAAGGTCAATGAGATCCTGAAGTAACAAGAGGGAAGGTCAATGAGATCCTGCAGTAACAAGAGGGAAGGTCAATGAGATCCTTCAGTAACAAGAGGGAAGGTCAATGAGATCCTTCAGTAACAAGAGGGAAGGTCAACGAGATTCTTCAGTAACAAGAGGGAAGGTCAATGAGATCCTGCAGTGTATTCTACAGCCACAGGACTGGAAGATCAATCATCTCTAGTGTAGCAGCGGGAAAGACCAATGATATCTTGCACACCGTCCTGCAGTCACGACAGGGGTTTATAAGCAAGAAGCTAGGGATCATCCTGCAGTAACAGAAAAAGACGACCACTGGGATCCTGTTCGCCTTCTTGTAACAGTAACAGGCAGAACTATCAATGAGATCCTGTAGACCATCCTGAAGCAACAGGAGAAAAGATCAATGAGATCCTGTATAGCATAGCAGATAGGAAAACCAGTCACTCAGATTCTGTTGTAATAGCGGAAGAAATCGATGAGATCTTGAGTCACGGGCCGAGCGAAAGAACAAAGATGTCCTGCACTGTATCCTCCAGCAGGTAACAGGAGGGAAGATCAGTAAGACCACACACAGTATCCTGCAGAAACAGGAAGATCCTAGTAGCAGCGAGATTGATCAATAATGCCATACACAGAATAAGGCAGTAATAGGAGGAAAGAACGGTGAGTTCCCTTGGGGTATTCTGCGGACACAGGGTGAAGACAAATGAGATTCCTACTAACGGCGGGGAATAGGAATTAAGTCCTGTAGGGCATATTAAGGTAAGTAGCAGGATGGTAGATCAATAAGGCTGTATAAACACCCTGCAAAGAAAGAGGGAAGATGAATGAAATCCTGTGTAAGAGCAAGGGAAATTAGTGAAGTCCTGTTGAGTGTATTGCAGTCTGTAACAGGAAGGAACATCAATAGATCCTGTAAAGTATTCTACAGATATAGGAGGAGAAATCAATGACATCCTGAGTAACAGCGAAAAAAAAAAAAAAAAACGGTCATCCTTAAAACATCTTGCAGAAACAAGGGAGAATATTAGTGAGATCCTGTAAAGTATCCTGAAGAAGTAGGAGGGAAGATAATGAAATCCTGTAAAGTATCCTGCAAAACCTAGGCGTGGATATGAATGAGATCCTGAGTAACAGCGAGAAAGATTAGAATGCGGTCATGCTGATGAGCGCCTTCGCGATAACAGGAGGGAATAATCAATAAGATCCTGTAAAGTATTCTGAAAAAATTGGAGGGAAGATCAATGAGATCGTGTAAAGTATTCAGCAGAAATACGAGGGAAAAATCAGTGAGATCCGGCATAGAATCCTGAAGAAATATGAAGGAAAATAAATGAGATCTGATAAAGTGTCCTGCAGAAATAGGAGGGGAATTCAATGAGATCCTGAGTAACAGCGAAAAAAAAAAAGTACGGTCACGCTGAACATCTTGCCGTAACAGGAGGGAAGATCAATGAGATCCTGTAAAGTATTCTGCAGAAATACGAGGGAAGTTCAATGAGATCCCGAGTAACAGCGAGAAAGATGAAAAATACGGTCACGCTGAGCACCTTTGCAGAAACAGGAAGGAATGTCAATGAGATCCTGTAAAGCATCCTGCAGATTAGGGGGGAAGATCGATGAGATCCTGTAAAGTCCCGCAGAAATAGGCGAAAAGATCACTGAGGTCCTGGGTAACAGCGAGAAAGATTAAAATTAGGGGTCACGCTGAGCACCTCGCAGTCAGAGGAAGGGAGATCAATGAAATCCTGTGCAGTGTTCGGTAATAACGGAAGGGAGGATGAAAGAGATCCTGCTGTAACAGTAAGGAGGGTCTATGAGATCCTGTACAGTATTCGGGTAGTAACAGGAGGATAAACAGCAGGAAAGGTCGATGAGATCCTGAACAACAGTATTCGGCAAAACGGGAAGGATTAAAGAGATCTTACTGTAACAACAGGGAAGATCTATGAAATCCTGAAGAGCAGTCGACAGCAACAGGACGAAGGCTTACAGAGATCCTACTGTAACAGCAGGGAAAGTCAATGAAATGCAGCAGAGCATTCTTCACTTGCCGCAGGGAATCATCTAGGATGGTCGTGAACACAATCAGTAATCTCTCTAATGGTAACAGGAGGGAGGATCGATGCTATGATTAACAAAATGCACGTCCATCCATCTGCCCGGATATGGTTGTGGTCCCTTGCGGTTGACTGAACTGTAAACAAAATGAACTGAAAATCTCTATCTATTATTCACGAGCTGGGTTTCTCTTTTGTTTTCTGTCTTTCATTTATTAATTTTGTTCACGAGTGTTGGACGTTGCATAATTGAAGAACTGTTTGAGTTGGCGTGGACATTTAGACTGTTGTCAAGTTTGAAAATGTCTTCTTTTATTCTCTATCTCTCTCTCTCTCTCTCTCTCTCTCTCTCTCTCTCTCTCTCTCTCTCTCTCTCTCTCTCTCTCTCTCTCTCTCTCTCTCTCTCTCTGCGTGATTGCGCGAGCGCGTGCATGTGGCGCGCGCGTGTGTGTGTGTGTGTGTGTGTGTGTGTGTGTGTGTGTGTGTGTACGTGCGCGCGCGCGCGCGCGTGCGCATATGCGTGTGTGTGTGATACAATTGCTTTGAGAGAACTGGTTTGGAAAGTAATACAAAAGTCAACACCATTCTGCTCAGCATCCTCATCAGCTTAATAGGGATAGAAAGTAGAGAGTAGGGGGTTGGTGAGTGAATCTCTGAGATTCTGCAGACCAGACCATCCATCAGCCTACAGTGAAGAGAGGCAGAAAGATCCTGCACAGTGTGTTGATTAACTAACCTGGGAAGAGAGAGAGGGTAGGGAAGGAGGGAGCAAGTTCACCTGCGGACAAGGGCCTACTTAACTGATCACCAGCCGTCACACACTGGGCAGTGTGGTGGTCAATGGTGCCAGCAGTCCCATTCGTCCTCACACCAGTGACAGGGCCAGTATGGGAAGTCATGAGCGTCAAACGTTTTTGATCATTTGATCAGTGAAAAAGTAAAACAAACCAAGCAAGCAAGCAAGCAAGAAAGAAAGAAAGGAAGAAGGAAAGAAGGAAAGAAGAAGAAAGAAACAAACAAAAAAAATCCAGTTATTTATTTTTGAGAGAAACAAAAATTACATGCCAGACCTAAAACGATGATTGCGACGTGGCAAAATATTCCACGTATTAAGAAGAATTGTCTGAAGACAGTCACTGTTTAAGTTTCACCTAAAGGCATTATTTTCGCTGTGATTGTTCACCAGGTTGTCAAATTCGGATATAATGAGTCAGACAAAAGAAAACATTAACTATCAGGCAAATGACCCCCAGCAAACTATGAGCAATGAACATCATTATTTATGACGATAATTTCCGGCTGCAGCAGCATGCGCCATTTTTTTTTTTTGGCAAGTGCGTGTGTCACAATCGGTCACGTGTCACATACCAGTGCGCATGCACACGCGTCATAGCGCCCTGTTTTTTTTATGGATCATGATTACTTATTTTCATGAGTGATATGATTATTACTGCTTTCCGTATAGATCATCTTCGATTCCAGTCTCAGAACGGAAATCAGCAAAACAGCTATACGAGGAAGCAGTAAGATCAGAGATGATTAACAACACGTGATTACACGAATGAGCACATGCTCTGGTAGCTGAATGTTTCTTCGAAGAAAAGGGAACTTGTGGGATTTTTGACACGACTGAACTAACATCGACCAGCCCACTGTTGACGGTATCTAGTTCTACCGTGCGGTCAGTAGCTGGGAATGGAAAAAGAGCGTCCAAGGTGATAGAGGGTGGGAGAGACCTAGGGGAGGGTCGAGGGGGGGGGGGGAGGAGAGGAGGAGGGCTCAGATGAGTTGGAAGCAAGTAGGGAGGAGGGGGGAGGGGAGGGCTGGGACGCTGGAGCGTTGAAGGTTACAGTAAGATGCCGCCCCCCCCCCCCCCCCCCCCCCCCCCCAAGAAGCAAAGCATTGTGAGCCATCTACCCGACGGTCCATTTTGGTATACCCCTCATCTCTTCAACACTCCTTTGCCCCTCCTCTTTCCCCCTCCCATTCCCCATTTCCTGTCCCCCTTCTTCTTCCCCTGCATAAGAGTGGGCAGGGCAGGAGGCACTCAAAGCCTGCAGAAATCGTGATTTGTCTTTAATCTATCCTCTTAACTCGAACATGCAGAGAACAGAACTCTCTCTCTCTGTCTCTCTCTGTCTCTCTCTGTCTGTCTCTGTCTCTCTCTCTCTCTCTCTCTCTCTCTCCTCTCTCTCTCTCTCTCTCTCTCTCCTCTCTACCTAGTCCTATATATTGACAACACAATGGAACAGTGTCCTGTTCTAAGTACTCCTTCATACTGACAACACAAGAAAACAGTGTCCTGTTCTAACTATTCTTCCATGTGACCAAAAAAAAAAAAAAAAAAAAGCAGTGTCCTGTTTTAACTTGTCCTGTGTGCTCTCAACGACATGAAAGTATCCCGTGCTAAAAATCAATTCTTGTCTATAGTTAAATGAAAGAGTACCCAGTGTTCAGTTGCTGATAGACATTTTGACCCAGAAATTGACCTACCAACCGGTAAATGTCAGTTTCTGGGTGGATCTACCACAACTGATTATCTCTGAATTGATGGTAGATACCTTACTGGGAAGCTAGCATCATCAAACACTTGCAGACTAGTTTACATTTTCCGGCGAGGCAGTTATTTTTCATTTACCCCTCTCCGCCCTTTTTCTTTTTTGTTTAACGTAACAGAGGAAACAACAGGAAACCAAGCCACGCAGACATGCGCAGTGCAGTACTTCCGAGCATATCATAACAGAGAACTTTTCAAGGAACGTAAAGGTGAGTATGCGTGTGTATTTTAACCGAACCTTTTTTTTCCGGAAGATATCCGTTGAAGTAAAATTTAAAAAGAGAGGGGGTTAGTTACCCGCCAAGGACATTGACAAACAAAGCACAGGACAAGACACAATGCATTTCGACCTCTTGGGTCTTCTTCAGGAAAAAAAAACAAACAAAAAAACAACAACAAAACAGAACACATTTAATATTTAGGACAGTACAAACAACGAACGAAGAGTGACTTATCTGTCATTGGGTTCAGAAAAAAATGGCCGTTGAAGTGCTTTTGTTTTCTTCTTTTTTTTTTCCTATTCCCGGAAGACATTGCGGGGCTATTATGGAAATTGTCCTGTCAAACTGGTCAGTGAAGTGGCAAATCAGAAAGGGAATGTGATATAGGACAAAAAGAGCTCACGGCATGAGCTTATCGGGTAACCGGTGCGGCTATCACGAGATCATTGTTGTTGTTATTTCAATGTCACCAGCTCATGAATCCGGTGTAGAATGAAAGGATTTGCCGGCGCCATGGCGCTAATATTTCATCTTAGTAAAACAACAGACACAATTTGTCATTAGTCTTATCTTCAGAAAAAAAAAAAAATCTTTAAAATATCTCGTCAAGCGGTCTTCTAAGAAATGCATCCATTCTATTCTTCTTCTAAAATGGCTTTTATCTGTATGTGGGTGAGAGTTCACGCGAATGAACCTCTCTCTCTCTCTCTCTCTCTCTCTCTCTCTCTCTCTCTCTCTCTCTGTAGTGTGTGTGTGTGTTGTGTGTGTGTGTGTGTGTGTGTGTGTGTGTGTGTGTGTGTGTGTGTGTGCGCGCTCACGCGCGCCCCTTTGCGTAAGTATTGTGTGCGAATTCTCCCTTCACCTTTCTCTCCCCTCCCCCCCCCCCCCCCCCCCCCCCCCCAACTCAGTCTGTCCTCAAACCTTTGCAGCCTGCATCGCTGTCCTCTTATTTACTTCGCCCCCATTCTATCCCCACACCACATCCTCTGTGCCACTTCTTCCATCTATATTCTCTCTCTCTCTC
>JADBJO010000014.1:1375000-1377500 GCA_016801955.1 Conus betulinus
CTCTCTCTCTCTCTCTCTCTGTTCCTCGTAAAGGAGTTTCTCTGGTAATTGAATCGTCTTTTACATACACCTGGTGTGTGTGTGTGTGTGTGTGTGTGTGTGTGTGTGTGTGTGTGTGTGTGTGTGTGTGTGTGTGTGTGTGAGAGAGAGAGAGAGAGAGAGAGAGAGAGAGAGAGAGAGAGAGAGAAAGAGAGAAGAGAGCGAGAGTCTTTATTAAAGATAGAAATGAAAACATATTAATCATGAGGAGCCTTTGGTGTATCCGACCTTCAATGCAAATCAGAAGGAACATGCAAAAAAACAGTGTTACAAATATGGTTGAAAGCAAATGGGAAATCCACAGAAAATCGTTGCGTACGCAAGCAAGCAATGTGCAATTGATGCATGGAGGAGAGAGAGAGAGAGAGAGAGAGAGAGAGAGAGAGAGAGAGAGAGAGAGAGAGAGAGACAGAGACAGAGACAGAGACAGAGACGGAGGGACAGACAGACAAACAGACAGCCAGCCAGCCAGACAGACAGAGACACAGACAGAGACAGAGAGAGACAGGGAGATCAAGCAAATCAGCCAGTGCCTCGGTTTTTAATTTTAAACCCTACGATTTTTGTTCTAACTTCGTTCTTCTGTTAACTGGCCGTCACCCTTTGTAGAGCCTCCTTAGTCGTCTGGACTCCGTGATTTGAACTGGATCAGGCCCAGTCAGGAGCCTACCTCCTGGCAGATCGCATACGACCAATCGTTTTAAGCACGTAATCTTCACCATCAGGGCTAGCGGATTCTGTTGCACGCTCCCCTCTATCGATAAATCCGGCTCAGAGGGATTGAGGATAGCCAGGGCCTGTGGAGATGCGGATGGGAGTGGAGATGAAGAGTAACGAATGGAGGTGGATGCCTATAGATTATTTATACAGGGGGAGTAATGGAATAAGTAGGGGAAAAGTGATAGGGGAGCAGGAGGATGGGGGACGGGGGGGGGGGGGGGGGGGGGGGATGGGGGGTTGGGGTGAGGGGGATGCTGGTCGTTCCCCCATTGTAAAGCTGGATTTAGACGGAGTAGGCATGGAGACAGAACAAAAAAAAAAAAAAACAAAAAAAAAAAAAAAAAAAAAAAAAAAAAAAAAAAAAAGTCCCGTGTGGGAGAATATTGGTTACATCACATTGAGTTCCTCCACTGCTGCTGTTTATTTATTGATTGGTCGTTTTTGTGATGCTAAGAGAGAGGATGGTGGAACGGAACTGGTCTAAATGGCGATGAGAAAAAAGGTGGGAAGGGGAGAGGGGGAGGAGGGGGGTGGGGGGAGGGGGTGGGGGGAGATTTAGGTGAAACTGACGAGTATATAGTGCGTTAGCCTGGGTGGTCCTGAAATTCGTATCCCCTTTTTTTAAAAGACATAACTGAGACCATGTGTTGCACTGACCACCCTTGAGTATGCTGCCTTCCTTGTCCGGAAGAGATCAAGAACATTTGACGTAGTCACCTGTCGTCACACGCCTGTTCACATGAAAATATCTGAAAAAAAAAAAAAGCGACTCGATCGTACTTATAATGTCCTTCACATTCGGTTTTGACTAGTTCCAAAGCATCGAATGCAGTATGAACACTGTGATGTCCAAACGTCAAAGTAGTTTTCGTGTGGAGTCAAATTTCCATTACTATTGGAGCATCAGCACATGCAGCTTTTTGCAAACAGGAATGTAGTCCTGACAGTTGAATGTATTATTCACGTAGACAATTCCACTCACAGTCAGCCCCCGAATGGATTTTGCCCTGTGATGCCGAATCTGCCGTGAGCTTGAAGCGTAAGACTGGATCACACAATGGGAATTAATCCACCTAATGGATGAATCAGCGAGAGTGTTGTTCAAATTTCCTGATCAACACTGCAGGTGTCTGCAACTGTCCAGCCTGGTTGACGCCGGCCTTTGTTACCACTGGAATTACAGAGTACATTCCCTGTCATGTAGTCTCAGACAGAATGGGACTCCATGGTATCCTTTTCAAGAGCCCACACTGGCTATAGTTAAAAACAAGTTCAAATTCTGAGACCCTTCATGTACTTCTGTATTGACCACAGTGCTGCATTGTTGTGTGTCCGAAAGAAAAAAACTTGGTGGGGGAGAAGTGTGAGGACAGATAGACTGCTGCTTTGGTGTTGAGTGCAAGAGTCTGCTCAACCACTGATAGAGTGTGAGTCTGGCTGCCTGCCTGCATTCCTGCCCTTATACGGCCCAGCAGCTAAACAGAAAGAACTCGTCATGAGAAGAGAAAGTGTGTGTGTGTGTGTGTGTGTGTGTGTGTGTGTGTGTGTGTGTGTGTGTGTGTGTGTGTGTGTGTGTGTGTGTGTGTGTGTGGAGGGAGGGGGGGGGGCAGGAAGACAAACAGGCATATACAAACAGACAGGCAGAGAGACAGAGACAAGCAGAAAACAGAGAGAGAGAGAGAGAGAGAGAGAGAGACAGACAGACAGACAGACAGACAGACAGATAGATAGATAGATAGAT
>JADBJO010000014.1:1380000-1382500 GCA_016801955.1 Conus betulinus
ATTGGATGTGTGTAAGGGAGGGTGGGTCAAGGAAGGGGTGGGACATTGGGGGGGGGGGGGGGGGGCTTGGGAATCCAGAGTTCTGTGGTATCGTACTTTTTCGTCCCTCACTCGCCCTCAAAATGCCTTCGTTCAGTCCTGTCTTCTTTCTGTCAACGGTTAAAGTAATATAAGTTGAAGCATCGTAAATCTTCTAAATCACCCCATGCAGACAGACAGAAAAGCCCACCTATTTCAACGAAGTGGGCCTTCACATTTGACGGAAAGTGGCTGTCGTTCAGTGGGAAAAAATTTAGTAGGTTTTAAATGGTGAGATTGGAGCGGCGGGGGGGGGGGGGGGGGGGGGGGGGTGCAGGGGAGAAGACGGTGCAACGCAAGGCGAGGGGTGGGGTGGGGGGTAGGGGCAGGAGGGTATGTGTGTGTGGGGGGGGGGGGGGAGGGGGTTAATAGGAGGAAGAGGGTGTGTTAAATTCTGGCGTAAGCCAGTATACCGGAGCAGCTGGGCAGAGGAAGGGGGACGGAAAAATATGGGTAAGGGTGAGGGTGGGGGTGGGGGTGGGTTATGACAGTGCCTGAGTGAGATTCGAAGAAGATCTACAAGCGTGTCTCTTCCAGGGGCCACTAGGCCAGTGTCCACCCCCCTCCACCACCACCACCCCACCCCTACCATCGGAGCAAAATGAATCTGCATGCCAGATGTTATGGGTGTAATGAGATGCTTCTCCGTTCCTGCTTTTGACGCTTCTCCCGAAATAAGACTTGATAGGAAAGAAACCCCCGAAGCTTAGACCCATGCGGTGCTATGAACATTCTGAGGCGTCTCTATGGCGTCTCTATGGCTCCATCACATGATGCTGCAATAAACCCAGACCGTTGCACATTGGCAGAGATGAAAAGTTTACGATGTTTTTTGTTTATTTTTCCAGTTGATGTTTTTTTGTGAGGTAAAGTGATGGGTTGTTGAGACGGGATTGGTCTGGATGGGGATTGAGGAGAGACGTTAAGGTTTGCAGGAGGGTGGGCGGGGGAAGAGTGGGGGGGGGGGGGGGGAGACAGGATGGAAGTAAAACTGTTGAGTATGGAGGATGTTCAGGAATCTGGTTGGCTCTGTCGTTTGCGTCCTTTTCTTCAAAGACAGTTTCAGTTTCATCAAGGAGGCGTCACTGCGTGCGGACTAGTTCATATACGCTACACCACATCCGCTAAGTTTTGAGACCCCACTGCGCATGATTTCAAGCTGATGAATAAATGAATTAAAAACTAAGATGAGAGAAATTAAGAAGAGGATCTCTTGGCTACGATTTTGCAGATGTCTGACCTACGCATTAGCCCAAAGCGCTGGTCAGACCTTGGGTACCTACCTTACACTGGCTGTGTCATTTTTATCATTGTGTGTGTGTGTGTGTGTAGTGAAAGATTCAAAGACAAGTAAAAACGAGTCTTGACCTTCTTTGAAGATGCTTCCGTCATGTCTGAAACAGTTCTAGGATACTTGAAGTGATCACATGACTTCACATCCCTGTCCACCCAAAAAACTCCAGCTCAAAGCAATACTTTCGTAGTTAAATTGCTCTCGCCGTTCGGTCTGCATCGAAAGCAGAATGAAAATTATGACATCAAACCTCCTGCACAGTCTTTTGTGTGGATTCGAATATCCATTAATACTGGAACATTTAAACCTGCAGCTTTTTGCACACAGGAATGCAGCAGTCCTGGAAGCTGAATGCATTATTCATGGAAGCAGTTCCAGTCACATCTGCCCCAAGTGGCTCCTGTCCTGAATATTGCTATGGACTCCGAAGGGAAGACTGGAATCACACCGTCAAGTTCAATCCACCTAATGGATGAATTTCAGAGAGTTGTGGCTCAACTTTCCTGACCAGTACAGCAGGTTCTCCTGCCTCTTCACACTGCATGACTCCCGGGATTTTGACGCATTGCGCACCTCCCTGTCATGTGGTCTAGGACCACTGTGGACCTCCATGGTATCGTGTTTTTTTATCAGCAATATCGACCATCATCGAAACGAGTTTCAAATTCTGTGTCCCTTCATGCCCTACTCTCGTGTCGACCTCAGTATGGAGTTCCCATGGATAGGACTAAGCAGAGCATCCTTACATCTTAGTCATACTTTCATTAATCCATCAGCTGCAAATCCTGCGCAGTTTGGTATCTTAACTTGGTAACTATGATTATGATATAGCGTATAGGGACTAGTCCGCACGCATTGGCAGCTCCTCGATGAAAACTGAAACTGAAATTATTGAGTTCCTGTTCCATAGCCAGGTCTTGTGTAAGACGGCATCACAGTCTCCGTTGTCGACAGGTCAATCGGGTAAACTTGGTGAAGACTTAGGGAGAGGGCGTTCACCCACTTGGGTTCTTCGACAAAAATATTCATTGTCGTCAGCTTAGGGCGTAGTAGCAGGATTCTTGTGCGTGATATACTAGTCACATAAAGTTAAGCACAGTTTACATGTACCCGCATAATTTTCAAAAT
>JADBJO010000014.1:1387500-1397500 GCA_016801955.1 Conus betulinus
ACGGCTCGGTGAAGCTTACTGGAATGGACCTCTGCTCCGCTTCCTCCCAACCCCTCCCTTAGCACCCCCTCCCTTGTCTCCTCTCTCCTCCCGTGTGCTGTATGACGGCATGTGAACTTTATATCAGTGGCAGCGGATAGGAAAGCCAATTCAAGTTGCTGGCCGAGTTACTGAAACCGGAAAAAACGCCAGTCGTCTACCTCAGTTGAAAAATGTCAGTAAAAAAAATGCAGGCAGGGCTACTTAAACAGTATATGCCAGCCAGCTCAATTCAAAAGGATGGCAGTTTGAGTACAGCAGTTAAATTCCAATTTGGGTACCTCAACAAACAGCCAACTGGGGTACCTCAACACAAAAAGTCAGTTGGAATACCTCAAATGAAAAAATAAATGACAACTTCAGCCGAAAAAAAAACGCCAGCTGGGTACTTCAACAAAACGTGCCAGCTTCAGTACCTGGAATAAGCCGGCTGGGATTAATCTCAGCTGGAGTACCTCAACCAAACAATACCATCTAGGATAACTCAATAAGAAATGCCCTTTAGGGTACCTCAACGACAACAGCAGCAACGACAAAAAATATAACTATGGTACGTCAATTTTTAAAAAAATCAACAGGGGTGTCTTAGCAAAAAATGCCAGCCGGGGTAACCCAATAATATAATGCCAATCGGGGTACCTCGACCAGAACATTCCAGATGGAGTACCTCAATTAAAAAAAAAATGCCGTCATCGTCGTCGTTGTTGTCATTGTTATCGATCTCGTACTTTCGAGTAAGCTTTTTGGATGTACCACTGATGCCTTCTTGGCAATATCGCTCCATCACCTGAAAGTAATTATGAAATGAGGCAGGGAATAGTAAACAGTAAACAATAAACAAATAGGATAACACTTGTTCCAGCGATGAAACAAATACACGCCTAAACCTCCACAGGAATGCTGCTTATGACACCGTATCGCCTAGCAGATATGACAGCACAGAGCCCTCAGAACAAACAAGGAAACATCCCCAAAAGACAAGAAATGCCCTCAAGGGGATATTTCCATGTTTGTTCTGTGTGCCTGGTGCTGTCATATGTGCTAGGCGATTCAATGTCGTAAACAGCATTCCTTTGGAGTTATAGGCGTGTTTTAGTTTCATCGTGGGAGCAAGAGGTGCCCTACATGTTTATTGTTTACTCCATCAGCTGCTGGGATCCCCTGTGTCCCTTCGAGAGCTGGTGAAGTACAGGCCAGTCCACTCCTTGATATTGTCTCCCGACCCTCTTCTCTCTGCCTTTTCTGCATCGTCCTATCTGGCACCGCGTTTTGCGGGACACTTTTCGCCAGGCTAACGGTTCTAGACACATTCTGGTACTGATGACGATCGCCTTGTTGTAAATCGTGTCGCGGATGTCATTTGCGTGAGGACTTACCTCAGTCTGGCTACTAGCACGTACGGCAAGAAAGTTGACAGTACCTGATCGATTGTGGAACCCGATGCATATGTACACACACACACACACACACACACACACACACACACACACACACACACACACACACACACACACACACACGCACTCAGACACACACACACACACACACACACACACACACACACACACACACACACACACACACACACACTCTCTCTCTCTCTCTCTCTCTCTCTCTTGCATACTTTTTTGTCTACATGGAGATGGCCGCCAGAGAAATGAGATTGGAGTATACATGCGCATACACTCTGTATGACTGCATCAAGTACTCCGGTGCATTTAGGTAATGCAAGACAGGAAAGATTGCGCATCGGCAGGTTTGCGCCGTTCGAAGAATGCATTAAAGGCAAATCGATTCTGTCATCAGTGACTTCTTCTCTCTCTCTCTCTCTCTCTCTCTCTCTCTCTCTCTCTCTCTCTCTCTCTCTCTCTCTCTCTCTCTCTCTCTCTCTCTCTCCTAATGTTTGTTAATACTTATTCCACTTTTTTTCACTCTCTCTAAACTCGGTGAAGTGTCGTTGGGTCGCCGCCCTGGAAAACTGTTCACCAGTTCCCCCAGCTGTGTCGATAGTGTGCTAAGGCCTGGATCTCTGCAAATGGTTTCCCTGTCCATTCTGTGTAGAGTTGCCACTTCAGTTGCTTTTTCTCTTTCCTTTCGTCTCTTCTTCCTCAACAGTTCCCCGCGGGACAGTTTTAGCAATGCCACTGAATCTTGTAACATGGCCATACTGACGTAGTTTTCTTTTCTTAGCTGGTGTAAGCAGAACTTCATTTGGTCAGAGGTGCTGTTATATGGTGTGACGCACATGTTCACAGGTGCTTTTATCATTATATCTCATGTTCATTATCCTGCGACAACATCTCATTTCAAGGGCTCAAAGTCTTCTCTCCAAATCTACTGTGAGGGTCCATGTTTCACCTGCATTCAGGAAGTTTGGTTTTCCAGTGGACGGAGGGGCCTGGTTTGGTATTTGATGGAGATGTGTTTGTCTTTCCACTCAGGTATCAGTCTGGACAGGGTTAATGCTGTTTTTGCTGCCCATGAGATGATGTCTGGTTTAGAGCCCTTGTTGCTAGCAAAGGATCCCATGTAAATTTTGACCATTTCCTAATTTGTTGCTAGTAAAGGATCCCACACAACGTTTGACCATTTCCTAACTTGTTGCTAGTAAAGGATCCCACGTAACGTTCGACCATTTCCTAACTTGTTGCTGTAAAGGATCCCACGTAACGTTTGACCATTTCATAACTTCTATCCATAAACATGTGCATGAGCACAGCGATGGTGGCTATCAGTTCGACGTTCTCGGCCCTTGATTTCCATGCCATATCCTGCTGATGTCTTTTCAAGTCTCTTGGTCAGCTTCGATAGTCCCTTGTTCTCTGCCTGCAAGGCCATAATTGTCGTCTGTGAAGCGACAGTCCATGATCGTTCTTCCTGCAGTGCTGACTGTGCTGACATGATCCTCGAGTACATCAGTTACATCGTATGAAGCGCACTAAGAACATGTTGAAAAGTGTGAGAGAATAGAAGGCAGCCCTGACGAACCCCAGCTGAAGTTTAGAACCACCCACATAGCACCCTGTGTGAGCACTGTACTGGTCACTTTATTGTGAAGTTGCTGACTGGATTAGCTTTTGCCCAGTGTTCAATTTCTTCATTGCTGCCAGTGGCTACTTCTGTTCCACACTGTGTCGAACGCCTTCTTGAAGTCCATGAAGATATGGTCGAACTCCCTCTGGTGTTCGTAGTGTTTTTGGCTAACGATATGCAGTTTAAATACCTCTTCAACAGTACTTTAGTCTCTCCAGAATCTAACCTGCTCACCTGCAAGAATGATATCTGCTTGTGGCTGTTTTCTGTTAATAATGTTTGTTTTCAAACGAAGTGACTGAGGGGCGAACATGAAGCAAAATTTTAGAAAGAAACTTACCGCCACAGATACAGACAAACAGATTACAGGGGGAAAAAAAACAGAATGCATTTCGACCTCTTGGGTCTTCTTCAGGCAAAAACAAACAATATTTAGGACGGTGAAAACAAAGAACGGGAAACCACATATCTTCTCATAGTCGGCGCAAAAATGGCTGTTGGATGAATATGATGGGATCTATGGCGTGGGCCATTCGCCAGAATGCTCAGATTTGGTTTGGTTTTCTTTTACAGGCTGAAAAGCTTTTTGTTGTGCATAATCGTTGTCTAACTTTTTACCCCAATGCCTGATGATGTGCTGCCCTACTTTCCTTGGCGTTCTCTCATTTCCTAACCGATCCATTTGCTAACCATTAACGCTACATTTCTCTTCTCCATTCTCAGGCTTCTCACTGGTTTCAAACGCATTATTCAAGTATTCCCTCAAAGAAAATTTTCGTTTGTTACTCTCTTCGTTCATTTACTCCCTCCCCTTTCCTCACTCCCATCATCTGTCTGTCTGTCTGTCTGTTTCTTTCCCTCTCTGTCTACCTGTCTGTATATCCCTCTCTACCTCCCTCCCTCCCTCCCCCCCCCCCCCCCTCTCTCTCTCCCTTTAGAGGGACGGATTGGATAGGGATAGAGTAATTGAGTTGGAGGATAGAAGGATGGGATAAGATTCTGTAGGATGGAGGCGGAGGGGACGGGAGGGGTAGGGGGAGGCAAAGTTGAGGCTGGCCGATTTCATGACAGAAAAAAAAAGACACAAGCGATATGGCAGATTGAATGTGGATGTTGCTTTGGTGTTTTGAATATCTCTTCCACGTGACGTCTAGTTATTCAACGACTTATGCACAGAAGACAGAAACACGTAGCAGATCCAGAAGGCTGTGGATAGCCTTTGAACCGTCGTGGTATCTCTCTGCTTTGGGGGTGAGAGCTCGGGCTGTGCGTTTCTTCGTCTGACTGTCTGCTTCTCTGTCTCTGACAATTGTGTATCAGTCTGTCTGTCTGTCTGTCTTTTCATCCCTCCCTTCTCTTTTTTCGCCCCCCCCCTCTCTCTCTCTGTCTGTCTATCTGTCTGCCTGTCTGCCTCTCTATCTCTGTCTGTCCCCCTCTCTCCTCCCTCCCTGTTTGTCTATCTGTCTGTCTGTCTGTCTGTCTGTCTGTCTCTTTCCATCTGAAGACTAACTCCGATGGGTGAAAGTTTGGATTGAAAAAGAACAAGCTCTCTTGTTGTTGTTGTTGTCGTTGTTGTTGTTGGTGGTGGTCTCCTCCTCCTTCTTCTTCTTCTGTGTGTCTGTCTGCCTGTCTGTCTGTCTGTCTGTCTTTCTTTCTCTCTATTTACTCTCCCTCCCACCTTCTCTCTCTGAGCATGTTTATCGGTGATTTGATCCGCATAGAAGCACTGGACGATCGAGGTATTAATTATAACTGGCTCTAAAGATAGCTGCTCCTGAGTTTTCTCTTTGTTTTCTGGTGTTTTTAATTTCTATTAATTCTCAATAGTTTTTATTTGATTGATTTTTCTTTATTAGTGCCATCCTGTCCAGCACATAACTAATTACCTTTCGAAGCAGAGAACTGGGGGAAAAAAAAAGAGAGTGATTGAGAGAGAGAGAGAGAAGAGAGAGAGAGAGAGAGAGAGAGAGAGAGAGACAGACAGACAGACAGACAGAGACAGAGACAGAGAGACAGAGAGAGACAGAGAGACAGAGAGAGACAGAGAGACAGAGAGACAGAGAGAGAGGCAGAGAGAGATACAGAGAGAGGGAGGGAGGGGGGGGGCGTTGGACGAAGAGAGAGAGAGAGGGGGGGGGGAACAGAGATACAGAGAGAGAGAGGGAGAGAGAGGAGGGTAGGACAGAGAGAGAGAGAGAGAGAGAGAGAGAGAGAGAGAGAGAGAGAGAGAGAGAGAGAGAGAGAGAGAGAAGGATCTCGGAGTGGAGGGAGGGGTGGGGGGGGGGGGGGTGGGGGGTTGCAGAGGGACAGACACACAGAGAGTCGGATTTCAATTGTTAATTAACAATCATGTTCATCACGCACGAAGAAGCTGCTCAAGTCTGACTAAACATGGTAACAACCTCTCTCCCCCACCCCTACCCTTACCCTCCAACCCCTCTCCCCTCCCCCGTTTCCCGCGTCATCCCATCACTCCCCCACTATCCTTCCCAACCCCCCCCCAACCCACCCTCCACCCCCCAACCCGCGTTTTTTTTTCTCTTTTTTTTTTTTTCTTTTTTACCTTTTACCGATAGCAAGCTCCAACCCTTATGATACAGATCTCCCACGAAAGCGGCTGGATCACAACATCAAACAGCAAAGGACCTGGCCTCCATCACGATACAAAATTAGTTCCATCAACCCATCCCTTCCAGTTCTCTATCCAAGACCGTCCGACTCCAGAGATTCTTCTCCGTCTCCTCTGGAACAGCAGGCTCGGATGAGGGTAAACAAGACCACTTGAAGACAAATGAATGACTTTGTCCTTTGTTTGGCCGATCGATGAAGCCGGAGGTGGTGTTTATCAAAGTGGATGGAGAGTGGATGGGCGAGTGTATGAAGAGACAGGACTAAGGGGAAGAAGGACCTGATTTGATGATCAGTCAGCATGTCTTCGAGGAGGAAGTCGGTTGAAGGGAGGGAGAAGAGGCGGTGAAAAAAAAAAAAAATCACAAAGGCTGCGTTTCCATGTGAGCGAGAGCGCGAAGGCGAAGACGAAGGCGGTGGCGACGGCGTAGCGGCAGGTGACGTCTTCGATGTTGTGCGGTTAAAAAAAAAAAAAGAAATAAAGATCACGACATGGTGCTGTGAGTACTATTTTTCAAAGCGACGGAAAAGTAGAAGCCCCCTTCCCTTCTTCCACCTCCCCTCTCCACAGCCACCCACCCACCGCGCGCGCGCGCGCGCGCGCGCGCGCACACACACACACACACACACACACACACACACACACACACACACACACACACACAACTACCCCAGTCCACTTTCCTCCTTCCCAGTCTAACTTCCCCCGTGTGATTTAATGGCTACTTCCGCCAAGGACTTTTTTTTTTTTTTTAGTCGCGTCTTTCGCTTGTTACTTTGTTTGCCTGTTAGCAAAATTACGCCATAACCACCGTATGGATTTTAGCTGATCTTGGTGACAAAGTGAAAAGAGACTCAAGGACCAATTCTTTTAGATTTTGTGAAAAAAAAACCAGGATCTGTGGTATGTGTACGGATCAAAGGGGAGATCCAGGGCCCGTTCGACTTTGACGAAAGTCTGCGCTCTCCCGAATGCTTGTCTAGTATCTTTGTTTGACAGTCAATATTGCATTCTCGTGTATTATCTTGTCTGAAGTTCTTTCTTCCAGGATGTAGGACGAAGATGAAAATAATAAGTGTGATATGATATAAAGCACTTTCTTGTCTTCTCAATCTCATCTGTGATACATTTGTATGTTTTCTGTACTCTGCAAGGATCACATAAAACAAGTTTTTTAAATCTGATTTTTCAAACAATCATTGCCATGTTTACTATTATATGCACGTTCGAAATCCGATAATAGATCATGACTTGGACCTAATAGCCACACCCCCCTTTTTTCTGCACAGAAAAGGCGGCATCACAAGTTTTTCCGCTACGCGGAAGGACTTTAAGCGACAATATATTACAAACACAATGTCCAAGACGTAAGATGACAAGTAAAATTTCTCATTTCCTTTACAAAGCGCGTTTGGTAAAAAGAAAACCATCAGAAGGAAAGCAAGACAAAGTACAGGGAGCGAAACTTTTTTCCCCGCAAACACAGCACACACGGCATCGCCTCCGTCTCCTACATCGCCTCTGCTATTGTGGAAATACACCTTTCATTCCCCTGCCACGAACTTTGTCTCCACCTCCGATGCTTCCTGCTGAATGGAAGCACTCTTAAGACGATGACATGCTCTGTACTCTGTGCATGGACAGTACAGACCATGTCTTGCGTTTATTCAAAGACGTCGACGATCATGCAGACACGAGACAACTGCAATCTGAAAGCTCTACGGGTTGTACGTAGCAATGCTAAAACTAGTGTTAAACAACGATGGCAGCATCGCAATTGGAAGGTAATTGAATGGTGCTACAGAGATTAGTATATATCTTATTTCGCCCTTTTTCTTTCTTTCTTTCTTTCGTTTTTCTTTCTTCCTTTCTTCTTTCTTTTTCTGTTCTTCTTGCTCGTTCGTTCGTTCGTTCGTTCGTTTAGCATCACTTGTTTCCTTCCTTCCATTTCTTTCCTTTTAATGCCATGTGAATTCTTGCTCCTGCCATGCTAGTGTTGCAAGCAGATTCTTAAAACTTGTTAGTGTTCCGTGATTTTTAGCATCACTTGTTCTTATTCTCTCCATGTCGTGAGTGTGGTACGCATTTCTTTTTTTTTTTTTTATCTTTGTGCTGGATACAAGTTTCATTCTGTCTGCGGTCAGTGCTGAATTTAATTTTCGTCTTGTACTGTTCTGTGTGCTGTAATCAATTTATGTTTTGCGCTGTGCTCTGATTAAATTCTCCATTAGCCTTTTTTTTTTTTTGTTTGCACTGAATGCAAAGTTTTTTTTTTTGTTCTCTCTGGGCATTGAACACAGATTTTTATGCAGTCTCCTGTTAGTGTTCAACGTGATTTTTCATGTCAATGGTGAGTACATTTTTTTTAATTGTCCCATATTTGCACTGAATAAACTTATTAAAATCGTATCCTCTATTTTCGTTGAATACAGCGATTACTTGCATCCTCTGTTAACATTAGACGCAAGGGCATATGCGTCTCTCTAAATCTTGCCCAGATTTCCCAACCAACCCTGCAGGTGTCTGTATTTCTTGGGCCTGGTGGACGCCGGGATGCTATAATGACATGAAGTGTAGATTACAGTTCTGTCGTATGTGCAGTCTCTCTGATCAGAACGGGACACTCTATGACTCTATATTCTGCATCTTCGTCCTCACCGATCATCATGGACAAAAGTCTCCTATTCTAGGGGGGGACCTTCATGCTCTGCTGTCATTTCCATTTTTCACATTTGCTCCTTAGGCCCATGACTATGGTGAATTCCAGCCAGTCAAGAGCATGAAGGGGCTGTCGTTGGATGGTGGTGGCGACACCCCCAACTCCCGTCCCCATTACCGTCTTCCCCCTTCCCAGCCCCCTCCCTCCCCCCCCCACCTTCCTCAAGGACTCGGGAGCTGAATATGACATAACATGAAAGGAACAAAATAAGCACGAAAAGGTGGACTAAAATAAATCTTATCGTGTCTTCAGTGTTGAAGCAGATACAATTTTGAAGCAAAATGCATTCAGAAACTGTCGGATAATGGAAACGTTTGGTGATGAACAACAGTGCGGAAATATGATGCGATAACTCGTTTGATCATAGCACACAGGCTTATAAAGTAGACAATACAGTTCAAGCGACGGTGAAATACTCAGTCAAATAAAACCATCCGATTCGAGGAGGAAAAAAAAAAAATGATCAGTGAATCAATTCAGTTTCTGATCTGCAGCCCAAACTCTTTTGTTACATGATATGATCATTTGTCGATGGAGAGAGAGAGAGAGAGAGAGAGAGAGAGAGAGAGAGAGAGAGAGAGAGAGAGAGAGAGAGAGAGAGAGAGAGAGCGGGGGGGGGGACAGGATGGAGCGAGGATGCGAGCTCCTTTTTGTTTCTGCAGAGCGTGCGTATGTGCGTGCGTGCCCTCTCTCTCTCTCTCTCTCTCTCTCTCTCTCTCTCTCTCTCTCTCTCTCTCTCTCTCTCTCGCGCGCGCGCGCGCGCGTGTGTGTATGCGTGCATGTGTGTGTGTGTGTGTGTGTGTGTGTGTGTGTGTGTGTGTGTGTGTGTGTGTGTGTGTGTGTGTGTGTGTGTGTGTGTGTGTGTGTGTGTGTGTGTGTGTGTGTGTGTGTGTGTGTGTGTGTGTGAATGAGTGGGACAATGGAGGAAGGTTAAGGGGAGGAGAGGTGTGTTGTGTGTGTGTGTGTGTGTGTGTGTGTGTGTGTGTGTGTGTGTGTGTGTGTGTGTGTGTGTGTGTGTGTGTGTGTGTGTGCTCGTATCGATTTATTTCAGTATGCGGTATGTGCCATCTTTACAACTGCTTGCGTTCAATACAGATTAGCATGCATATTGTTTGCACTTTAATCGTGTGCTTTTTGTCAGTTTAGATTATTTGTTTGTTATGGGCATGTGTGCGACCGCAAAGTAATTTCTCTTCTGGGATGATGAAATTGTTTTGGCTTGACTTGATCCGATGGAGGTAAAAAACAAAACAAAACAAAAAAAAAACCTCTATGACTTTGTATTTCACAATCACTCCCACCCACTCTCTCCACCAACCTCCACCCCCAACCTCCCCCAGCCCTCCCCACATCAACGTTCCACCATCACGGTGACTATTTTTTTTTTTCTTTTTTGTCCAGTGATGAATCCCAATTCTCAACTGAAATGGATGTAAATATATCGAGAGGATGCACACGTTAGGTAGGATGATTAATGACTCATCTAGTTGGCGTGGGGGAGGGGGGGGGGGGGAAGGGAGGGGGGGTGGGTGGGAGGGAAGGAGGGAGGAGGGACAAGGCAGGAGAAGGAGGGGAGGATG
>JADBJO010000014.1:1410000-1412500 GCA_016801955.1 Conus betulinus
TCGTTTTCTTTTGTTTGAATTGTTTTCAAGCTGGCTATTTTTTTTTTTTAAACGTTCCTGTTTTTCTTCGTCTGTCTGGGCACTGTATCCTGTGTGGATGTCGTTTTCTTTTGTTTGAATTGTTTTTTTCAAGCTGGCTATTTTTTTTTTAAACGTTCCTGTTTCTTCCTGTTTCTTGGCACTGTATCCTGTGTGGATGTCGTTTTCTTTTTTTTTGAATTGTTTTCAAGCTGGCTATTTTTTTTTAAACGTTCCTGTTTTTCTTCTTGGCTTCGTCTTGTGGCACTGTATCCTGTGTGGCTATTTTTTTTAAACGTGTCCTGTCGTTTTCTTTCGTTTTCTTGTTTTAATTGTTTTCAAGCTGGCTATTTTTTTTAAACGAGCCTGTACTGTTTCATCTGTCTCTTCTTCATGACAATGACCAGTTTTTTCTGTGAAAATCACTAAATTGCCAGCCTTCCGTTCAGTACAGAAAAAGCTTGGAATACCCGTCTACATGTAAAAGACTTTAATACAAGTGAACTTTTAGATATCTTCTTTCTGCACTGTTCCTTCATGTAAAGTTCCATTCAGTATCTTCGTACATTAGAACCTTTTAAAATGTTTCACTGCAGTCCACTGCCCGTGTGTGAAATAAGCTGTAAAGACCTGTTTGTCTAATGTGCACCTTCACGTCAACCAAACTTTAGTCTTTGTTTATTTTATTCTGCTTATTCCGCAATATATTTAAGGAAGGTTAAGGGTTTTGCCTACCGTTAAATTACCCCATTTTATGCAACCTTTAGCTTACTTGTCCGATATCAAATGTCCACTTTTAGTTGTATTGCCTTCCGTTAAGTATCCTCATGTAAGGCAACCTTTAGCTTACTTTCTTGATGTTAAACGTCTGTTTACAGTTTTTTTTTTGTTCCTGTCGTTTGGGTAATCTCACGTAAGGCACCCTCAAAATTTCCTTGTCTGATGTCAAACCCTCGCTTACAAGCAAAGAGTTCTCTGGTTTTAGACACCATCTGATGAGGTTTGCCTGGCATCAAATGTCATCGCTTAACCTGTTCATTATGTGCCATGTCCCCGCGTAACTCATTCATTACCAGGCCATCTCACGACATCCAGCGGCTGTTAGAGATATACAGTAGTATACATGATTAGTCATGCTGCTGTCATTCAGAGCCTTCACAACATCGCGCCTTTTAACTGCATGGGTTTGGCGTGGTTGAATAAGTGAAGCGAACGTGTGAGTAAGCTGAGAATGTGGGGATGGAACCGTCAAATGCTCCACCCCCTCTCGCCTGGTTTTTCCACCACCCTGAAGCCTGGAACCATGTTGCTATGCAGGAGAGTGCTGTCTTACCTTCCCCACACTTCCCTTCCACCTCACTACTTACATCTCCTTCTCTCCCCACCATCACCCTCCGCCCTGCACCCTGCCTTCTGCCTGCTTTGCGTCCGCATCCCTCTACTTGATTTTTTACCCTGAAGTGTGTGGGGTTGGGGTGAGGAAACAGAGGTGAAAGGCAACAGTCTGGATAGAGTTCTCTGCTCAGGGCGCCTAACTCCGGTAGCTTTTTTCTCTTTTTTTTCTTGCTCTCTCTTTTTTTTCTTTTTTCCCGTGCCTTTGTCCTTGGCCGGGTCTGATGCTGGTAGTCATCGATTTAATCACTGCGCCACGGGCCGCGGTCTCTCGGCCACCAGCATCCACAAACTTGGCACCGGGTGGATTATTTTGCTTCTTTTTTTTTACCTTCTGGTTTGTCTTTTATTTCCTTGTTTGCTGAACTATCTCCGCGCATTGTATACAGATTACACAACCGGAGGGAATCCAAAGATAGCAAGATTTAACTGAGAAAAAACTGTGTGCTCAGGGTTGGCATTTCTGCCAAGCGATTTGATGTCGTGAGCGGCATTCGTTATCAGTTACAGGCGTGTAAGTATTGTATCATGCGAGCAAGAGTTACCCAAATTGTATTTTCGTTTTTACTGTTTACTGTTCCCTACTTCATTTAAGACTTCCTTTCATGCCAGTCAAACCGAGTTTGAAAACTATTCCTGTTCGTCGGTGTGCTTGTTTGACTATATTCAAGATCAAAAAGGCTGTGTCAGTCTTGAATGAATTCTGATTTTTGTTTGTTCTTTTCTCCACTTCTTGTTGCTGGGTACATGTGTCAGGTGCAGGTATATGGGCAATCTTGGAATTGTTAGGAATGTTTCCTCGTTTGTTCCGTGTGGTTTGTATTGGTAAATCTCCTCGGCGATTTGGTGTCGTAAGCAGCTTTCGTTTGGAGTTATGGGCGAGTAAGTACTTCATCATAGAGCGCGACTGGTTACCGTACATGTTCGTCATTCACAGTTTACTAGTCTCTGCCTAATAGAGTACCTATGTTAAAAGAACTGTGCGTTTAAACATCCACAATTTTTACGCTGGTCGCCTGGGTTTTTTTCTCCTCTCGCTGTCCACTGTCCACAATCTTTACCTAACTGAAAGTGAAAAGGTAGCCAAATG
>JADBJO010000014.1:1432500-1435000 GCA_016801955.1 Conus betulinus
TAACAAACAGGATGAGTTTGTCGCGAGGTATGGTCAGCGATTAGTGTCAAAAAGTAGGAAACTTGAAGGGCAACAACACGTGAAAGAGGACGAAAGAGAACAGGACTATGAGGCGAAGCAGCAACAGTTGCACGCATTTTCAACGAGAGGGACACGCGAAAGAACGCAGATGTCTACAGATTAAGGTTGAACGGATCGTAGAACCGCCTTTTTTGTTAGTTCATGTTGGAAACTATGTCATTTTTTTTCTGCCACGGGAAAGGATTGCAGGTATGGACTGAAAGAGTAATTACCCATGATCTTGTTTTTAAAAACAGGACAAAAAAAAACCACACCAGAAAATGTCGATGTTTATACCACAAGATGGTATTGTGCGGTTCCTTGATTCGTTGTTTGATCGGGATTCGTTCTCAAACTTTAATGGATTCGACCATGGGCCACATTCCTATTTGCACCAGGTTTGGTTAAAATAGCTACTGTAGTTTTCGCATAGTCTTACTGAGGGACAGACCAACAAACCAACAAACGCAGGCGAAGAGATACTTTCTTGTCAGGGGAAATTGTGCACACCATATCTCAGCTGCTCAAACAGGTTGAAGTCTGGTGAAGTTGTTTGCTGTCCATCCAGTCGACTACGAAAGCCACATCACGGTCCATTAAAAACAAAACAAAAAAATTCGGATCTATACTTTCCATATGGATTAGAAGCCTTTTTGAATGTTCAGGGAGAGACGAGAAAATGAAAAAAAGAGAAAACACACACTCACACACACACACACACACACACACACACACACACACACACACACACACACACACACACACACACACACACACACACACACACATACACACGCACACGCACGCACGCACGCACGCACGCACGCACGCACACACACACACACACACACACACACACACACACACACACACACACACACACACACACACACAAAGGTCGAGTTAATGACGGCGGGGGGTGCGAAGTGTCAGGGACACGACAGAACAAACCGAAAGAGAATGTTTTTTGCCAGAGTTCCATGGTGCATATTGAAGGCATTCTCTCCTTCCTGTTGATCTGGTTGGCTCTATTGCCTCTCTGTCTGCCTCCTGTTTTTTTATTTTTTTTTTTTTTTCAATGGGCACACTAACAAACAAATTCCAATAACTGGC
Source organism: Conus betulinus (assembly GCA_016801955.1). NCBI lineage: Eukaryota > Metazoa > Mollusca > Gastropoda > Neogastropoda > Conidae > Conus > Conus betulinus. The sequence continues at coordinate 1,433,674 of JADBJO010000014.1, forward strand.
ATTAATCATGTACACGAACATCATACAAGATTATAAAACACGTTACCTACTTTTTCATCTCAAATTCATCGAATCATGATAATCGAAGGAAGTGAATGATACCAATATATTTCAATATCCCGTTGTTCTATCAAGTCTCAAGGTCGCGGACGACATTAAATAGAGATCAAAGAGAACATGCAGTGCATAATGTGTGTGTGTGTGTGTGTGTGTGTGTGTGTGTGTGTGTGTGTGTGTGTGTGGTAGAGATGTATGTCTGTCTCTATCTATCTATCTATCTATCTATCTATCTATCTATCTATCTATCTATCTACACACATATGCATACTCATACATATTGTACATAACATATTTATTAGCTCCCTTTTAGTTTCATATTGTAGTTGCCATCTATCTCCTGTTCATAGGTTGTCGGTCTGTTAAGCATACTTTGCCGTTGGTAGTGCCGAACTGTTCAGTTTTGAAGCACGCGCTCGGTGGCTGTGGTGGATCTCTGGCTGGCAAAGGTTACGTGCAAGTAGTGGGACGATCTCGCTGAGCAGCAGGCAACAACAAGTTTGCAGACAAGGTCACAGTGGAGGGCGGCCCAGACAACTGAACGATTCTCTAGTGGCAAAACACACTAAGGACTAGAATGCCCAGAAGCGGTGACTGACCTCTGCGAGCGAACTATACTCCGAAGAAAGTCGAAGAGTGGGGAAAGCGAAGTGAGATATCCTAAATCCTCTCTAGTCTTGATCTATGGGGACGCTAATGACAGACGGGAGACAAGAGACTTTGCCTGGGAAAGTAGGGAAGGCTAACGAGCTAGTACGTAAACATATGGAACGGGTTCGTCGTTGGGGTATGGTAAGTGATGAGTGTCAACGGTCAGAAAACTGAGAAGACGACGCAACATAAAAGACAGAAGCAAAAATAAATACACGAATAGATAAATAAATAAATGAATGCATAAGCAGATGAAAAAAAGAAACAAATAAAAAAAGAAGAAAAGAAAAGAAAGACAAGAAACGGAAGTCAAACGTGAATGAAGGGTAAGAGCGAGCAAGGCGGCAAATGCTTGGAGCCATCCTCCCTCCCCTCCCCTCCATCCCACTCCCATGTACTATATACAAGAGCCTCGTCCACGTACGCACGTGTACACATACATAGCGGAAATTACTTCACGCACAGAGAGAAACGTGCGCTCGGGGGAGAGAGAGAGAGAGAGAGAGAGAGAGAGAGAGAGAGAGAGAGAGAGAGAGAGAGAGAGAGAGAGAGAGAGAGAGAGAGAGAGATCTTAAGGGGTTTATTAATTTGTTGTTTGTTTCGTTTGTTTTTGCTTCTG
>JADBJO010000014.1:1470000-1480000 GCA_016801955.1 Conus betulinus
TGACATTCTTGTGAGTGGAAAACGGGGAAAATGTCAGTGACTGTCTGATCTGAAAGTCATTCACACTGGCTGCACTTTCCTTTCCCAGCATGCAGTCAGACAAGGTATGGAACGTGGCCATTAGCCATTTACTATCGTGCTGCTGTCACCCCCACTCCGGCCCCCATCCCCTTCCGGCTCTCTCTCTCCTCCCTCTCTTCCCCTACTCTCTCTACCCCATCCCAGCATCCCCACTACCAAAAGATACTCTTGGAGCGTTCGTGTTCTTGAAGCCATGAACCGTATTCTATACATTTTTGTTTTATCTGCAAGATTCAGTTTTGGGCGTTAGAATAGGTTCGTGGACATGTATTCCTGAACTGTCTTATTTTCTGAATGCTTTTTATCGCCCCCACCCCCCCACCCCCCCCCCCCCCCCCCCCCCCCCCCCCCCCCCCCCCCACACTTGTTTTCCAGGGGAAAGGTTTCTAATAAAGAAGCTTCTTTGGATCCATCCTTCCAGGCGTATTGGAAGCCTTCAATATTCCTATCAAAAACATGGAATCTTTTCTCTCTTTCTGAACACATCCTTCTCCCCTCTGCTACTTTGTAAACAAACCTTCGTAATTTGATCAGCAATCTGTTTGGGTGAGGCATTATTTGAAGCCTTCCATCTTACTGTAAAACACGCCATTTAAAGTGTCTGTGGGTCTGCGCTGCCCGTCTGTCTGGCTTGTGTGTTCGCAAATCGACTGAAAGAAAGGAGCGAACGGGATTTTTTAAAAAAAAAGCAAAAGGAGAAGAACTGTATTTTATCCGGTGCAAAGGAGAAATCAGTATTATACACATTTCTGTGGAGAGGGAGGGGCGAAAGGGGGTGGGGGGGTGGGGCGGAATAAGGAGGGGAACAGCAGGTAGTGGTGGTTGGGAGGCGGTTGCGTGCAGTCTATGTAGTGCGTGTCAATTGTTCTGTTATCTTTATTACTATCCTTATGAGCTATCGTTGCTGATGTGGGGTGTGTTTGTTTGTTTTTTTGGATAGTGGGATTTGGGGATTGAGGAGAGAAATGGGGGTGCATGTACATTTCTTTATCTCCCGGGAAAAAAAAATCTTTTGTCCCTTCCTTTATTTCAAATTATTTTACTTTCTATTTTCTCTTCTTTGAAGAATTTCACCTCATTTACAAATACTTTGAAGTTTGTTTTTTCCATGTGTATGTTAGTGTGAAGTTTGTTTTTTTTCCATGTGTATGTTAGTTCTTGCTTGCTCTAGTGTCTACCTCTTTATTTTGCTTCGAGCATCTGCATTTGTCCAGTGTTTTTATGATTGTTGTTGTTTATATTTTAGTTTCGTTAGTTGCAAGCGATTGCATTTATCTTGGTGAAGAGGAGGAGAAGGAGCGTTGTTTGTTGTCTAACAATCGTCGTTGCATATAACGGTCCCAACTCCCCAACTCATACCCATTCGCCTGCACGCCTGGCTAATTAACATCAACAACGTCACCTGATTCGTTTATTTCTATGTACCATTAACCTCCAGGTTTAATGTGGTCGTGTCTGATAAGGTACTAACCTGTCGTGCGAACAAGCAGTAACCCTGGCGAGGTGATGGTAAAACAGCCTTATGACTTCTCTTTGCTGTGGAAATGTCACTATCGTTATGGAGAGTAGCGACCATGCGTGTCGGTCAATCGGACTACAATGCATTAGCAAGTGAACTCATCGATTGCTTCGTTGAGCTGGGCACGGTTTTAGAATTTAAAACCAGCTGTTAACCTTTTGCTTTCGGTTCTAGTACATGCCACAACCTCCAAAATAATACTAGCAAGCAGCCAAACGCTTGAATGGTCTATCGCCGTCCCCTCCCCCCCCCCCCCCCCGTCCCTCCCCTCTTCCTATACACACAAATACAAATAAACACACTTGCACAGAGAAAGTGTGGCTGGGGGCACACACGCACACACGCATAACACACACACACACACACACACACACACACACACACACACACACACACACACACAGGATGATGACGAATCAAAACCTGAATTGAAATGGCGTAGTTAGTTTTAAGAAAGAAAGTACAGAGGTGCTTTAAACTTAAATTCAAACGAGCAAAAACTTGGGGCATGGTGGACAGAGAATGACAAGCTGTTTCCGATGACAAGATCTCAGTAACAAAGCTCTCTCTCTCTCTCTCTCTCTCTCTCTCTCTCTCTCTCTCTCTCTCTCTCTCTCTGGAACTTTCATGGGCAGCTCGGGAACATCAAGTGGTAACAAAAAAAACAAGGAAGAAACCGACCATGAGTTAAGTCCCCACACACTCTCTGCGCTGCGCTGCAAATGCAGAGATGCTCCTCCTCCTCCCAACGGAATGCCCCAGTGTTTTTGGCCATGCAGTAAACCTGGCCTAGCCTTGGCCAGTAGCCACGTAATCTTTCCCTTCCATGCAGATGTCAGCCAAAGTTGATGCACTGAGTGCGCATGTCGTTAAATCCGACAGCCAGTGACATCAAACCTGGTCTCCTCCCGAACCGGAAACTACCCGTCCGTTGCCTTTTTCTTTGCTCCTTTTCTAGCATTCCCTAAGATAGTTAGCAGACGTTAACTTTAAGCTGTGAAAACCATTCTTAACGCATACTTTTTTTTTTTTTTTTTTTTTTTAATTTACTGAAAGATGCTTTCCTGGGTTGTGGCGGTAGGAGAGTGTCGTGGGGGTCGTGGAGATGAAGGATGGGGGTATATATGAAGCATTAGTAAGCTGTCAAATCTTCTGCTGCCTTTCTGGCTTTTTAGAACTTCGTAACATTCACGGAACAAAGAAAATGCGTTTCATTTTTAAAGCATGCATTCGCCCACGCTCTCCGTTGATGAAGTTCAGTTTCATTTTACTTTATTTTTGTCTTTTTTAAAAAATAATTTTGCTCGCTTCTTTCATCTCAGGTGTTGGCTGTATTGGCAGCTCTTCCTCTCAACAATCAACTGTTTCATTTGTCAGTTTCTGGAATTTTCCCACGACTCTTGCATTCTTGTATCTTGCCATCTCGTGTATGGAGTGCGTGCTGCTCTCTCTCTCTCTCTCTCTCTCTCTCTCTCTCTCTCTCTCTCTCTCTCTCTCTCTCTCTCTCTCTCTCTCACACACACACACACACACACACACACACACACACACACACACACACACACACACACACACGCAGGCAGCACGCAGGCACGCACGCACGCACGCACGCACACACACACACTTATAATCTGCTTGTGTTCAAACAAATATGCTACTGATCCAGCTTTTTAACCAAAGAAACAAATTGGGGAAACATTTACCTCGTTTATTTCTCTCTCTCTCTCTCTCTCTCTCTCTCTCTCTCTCTCTCTCTCTCTCTCTCTCTCTCTCTCTCTCTCTCTCCTCTGCACTCTCTCTCTCTCTGTCTGTCTGTCTGTCTGTCTGTCTGTCTGTCTCTCTCTCTCTCTCTCTCTTCTGCACATATACATGCATATTCGGGTATGTGTGTAAAAATGTGTGTGTGTGTGTGTGTGTGTGTGTGTGTGTGTGTGTGTGTGCGCGCGCGCGCGCGCGCGCGCGTGTGTGTGTGTGTGTGTGTGTGTGTCCATACCCATAGTGGCGGGAAATGTCATTAACTGACTGACGTGAAGGTCGTCGTTTACACTGGCCGCCCCTTCCTTCCCTATCATGCAGTCAGACAGGACATGTGGCGTGGTCTGTAGCCATTAAATTTTGCTAACGTGCTGCTCTCCCTACCCCCTTCCCCCCATCGCTGTCCTCTGCTCCTTTTCCCCTGCCCCTGCTCCTTACCCCCCCCCCCCCCCCCCCCCCCCCCCCCCCGCCGCCACACACACACCACCTTTTTTCCCCATCCAGAAAGTCCTCTTGGAGAGTTTGTGTTCTTGATGCCATGGACCCCGTATCTGAAACATTTTTGTTTACTCTGCATGCTTCAGTTCTTGACGTTAGAATAGGCTCGGAGAGATGCATTCCTAAACTGGCTCATCTTCTGAATGTGTGTATTTGCTTCCCGCAATTTCAAGAATAGAAGAAAGTTTTCCGATAAAGACACGTTTTCGGTTCCATCCCTCCGGGCATGTTGCAAGCCTGTGATATTCCGATAAAACATTTAATCTTTTCCTTCCTTCAAAGCAGATCCCCTCCACCTCCCCTATGCTTTTTTTAAAAATTAAATAGTCTTCATAATTTCATCAGTTGTGTATTGGGTGAGGCTTTATTTGTAGTCTTCCATCTTATTATACACACGCTATTTAAAGTGTCTGTGGGTCTGTGCTTGCCCGGCTGTCTGGCTTGTGTGTTTGCAAACAGACATCAGCAAAAAGAAGAGGCAGGAGAGAGGAAAAAAAAAGAACAATATACACAATAAAAAGCAGTAGTTCATTTGAGGCATAGAAGAAATCATTATCATAGATCTCTGCAGAGAGGGACGGTGAGAGAGAGGGGGCAGAAAAGGGAGATAATGGTGGTGGGGGAAACGGTTGCGTGCAGTCTCTGTGGCACGTGTCATTTGTTTTTGCTATCTTTGTTACTGTCTTTACGGGTTATCATTGTTGATGAGGTTTTTTTTGTTTTTTTGTTTTTTGTTGTTTTTTTTGTGCTTGTTTTCTTGGATAATGGTGTTGGGGATATTGAGGAGGGGGGGGGGGGGGGGGGGGGGGGGTATGTAGGTATGGAGCAGGTATGTGCATGTGTATCTTATGACCGTCTTTCGCCAAAAAAAGGATTCCCTCTTTTAACTTTTATTTCGTTCCATTTTATTTCATTCAGTTTATTTTGTTTCATTTTATTTGCCTTCTCTCTTCATTTGGGGGCCTTCACCTCATTTAGAAACACACCAAAGGCTTCCATTCCCATGTGTTTTAGTTCTTGCTTGCTCTGGTGTGCGTGCGTTTATTAGCTGCGAATGATTACTGTTACGGATGGAATGGGTCGTGTCTGTGGGTGTCTGACTGTCTGACTCTCACACAGAAATTAAGGATGCATGCACGACTTTTCCAATTCTCTCTCTCTCTCTCTCTCTCTCTCTCTCTCTCTCTCTCTCTCACACACACACACACACACACACACACACACACACACACACACACACACACACACACACACACACACACACACACACACACACACCCGAACATTGACAGCCAGGCAACAGAACAACACGTTTTTTTTTTTTGTTTTATGCTGTCCGATCCATCAGACAAACATATATAATAAATGCAAGAACGTCTTACGTTACCGTCTTATGTTTTTATTGTTATTGTTGTTGTTATTTTAAATTTAACTTGTTTTTGCTTCGCTTGTAGCTAGTGATTGCATTTGCCTTGGGGAAGGAGAGGAGGAGGGGCGCTTGTTTGTTGTTTTACATTTATTTTTGCATAGAACGCGGTCCAACTCAGCCACCAAGCACCTGCATACCTGGCGTATGAACATCACCACCGTTACCTGATTCGTTTATAATTATTTTTCATTAACCTCCAGGCTTGATGTGCTCGTGTCTGACAAGGTACTAACCAGACGTGCAAACAAACAGTAACCCTGACAAGGCAATGGAAAAAACAGCGTCATAATTTATCTCTGCAGTGCAAATGTCAGCAAGGATAGAGTAGTGACTATGCCTGTGGTTCAATCAGACTGCTAGACATAAGCTGCTGAACTCAACGATTGCTTAGTTGAGCTGGGTACTCGTTCGGGAATCCGAACAAGTTTTGACCTTTTCTTTTTCGGTTCCGTATATATGCCATGGCTTTTCACTAGTACATTGTGTGCCACATTTTTTTTTTTTATTTTTTACTAATACCAATACGCAGTCAGTTGCTTGGATGCTGTAACGCTCCTTCATCACCCTCCCCCCTCCAACATGCACACACACACACACACACACACACACACACACACACACACACACACACACACACACACACACACACACATACACGCATGCACATGCATGCACACATGCATGCATACACGCACACTCAAACAGACACACACACGCAGACACACACACGTACAGAGAGAGAGAGAGAGAGAGAGAGAGAGAGAGAGAGAGAGAGAGAGAGAGAGAAAGAGAGAGAGAGAGAGAGAGATTGAAACCATGTTTGAAATGGGTGTAACTGCCATTAAGAAACAAGGAAGAGAGGCATTTTAAACTTAAATTTAGATGAACAGATTTGGGTCACCATGACAGAGAATGGCAAGCTATTTCTGATGACAATGTCTCAGTAAGAGAAGTCTGTCTGTCTGTCTGTCTGTGTGTCTGTCTGTCTGTCTGTCTGTCTGTCTGTCTCTCTCTCTCTCTCTCACACACACACACACACACACACACACACACACACACACACACACATACTACTCTCTCTCTCTCTCTCTCTCTCTCTCTCTCTCTCTCTCTCTCTCTCTCTCTCTCTCTCTGGAACTTTCTTGAGTGGCTTGAAAGACGGGGAAAATTCAAGTGTCAAAAGAACAACGAAGAGTCCGAGAGTTATGTCCCCACGCACTCTGTGCTACACACGCAGAAATGCTCCCCATCTTAATGTAATGCCCCAGTGTTTAGCCAGGCAGTAAAAACCCAGCATTCCATTGGCCAACAGCCATGTAATCTCTCTCTTCCATCCAGATGTCAGCAAAGCTTAATGCAGTGAGTGCGCATGTCGTTAAATCCTACAGCCAATGACATTAAACTTGGTCACCAGCACCGTAAACCATCAGTTTATTGCTTTTTCTTTGCTCCTTTTCTAACTTAGTCTAAAATAGTTTATAGACGTAAGATTTAAGGAGCGAAACCGTTCTTGTTGCATAGTTTCGTGTGAAAGATGTTTTCCTGGGTTGGATAGTGGTAGGGTGGAGAGGTGGGGGGAGGGCTGGGTCATAATGAAGCTTTCTCAAGCTGTCAAGTCTCCAGCCTTCTTTCTCCCTTCTCTGAAATGTGTAAAAATGTGAGGGGCAAAAAAGATGCCATTTATTTCTAGAGCATGCGCTCGCTCACGTTCTCCCTTGATGAACTTCAATTACGTTCTGTTTTTGTTTTTTTATCTCTTGATTCTTTCCCCTGAAGAGTTGGCTATATTGGCTGCATTGGAAGCGCATCCACTCATCATTTATGTGCACGCCTTCTTATGTCTAGATAGTCAGTTGTTTCATTCGTGTATTTCTCGAATTGTTTTCATCCGTTTTGGCATTTTCATATCCTTCTATCTTGTGCATGGAGTGTGTGTGTGTGTGTGTGTGTGTGTGTGTGTGTGTGTGTGTGTGTGTGTGTGTGTGTGTGTGTGTGTGTGTGTGTGTGTGTGTGTGTGTGTGTGTGTGTGTGTGTGTGTGTGTGTGTGTGTGTGTGCGCGCGCGCGCGCCTGTGTGTGTGTGTGTGTGTGCCCGCGCGCATATACCTGTGTTTGTGTGTATGTGTGTGTGTGTGTGTGTGTGTGTGTGTGTGTGTGTGTGTGTGTGTGTGCGCGCGCGCAAACACACACACACACACACACACACACACACACACACACACACACACACACACACACACACACACACTCTCTCTCTCTCTCTCATATATATACATATATAATCTTATGATCTAGCTGAGTTCTAAACAAATATGGCATTGATCCTGCTTCCTATAAGAAACAAATCGGGGCAAACATTTTTCTTGGAATGTGGAGGAATGTCTAATGCAATTCCACTGATCAAATAACTGTTGGCTGCTGGGATCTGATTAAATGACAGCGTCGCGGATCACCAGTTTGGAGGTCATGAGACAGATTCCCATCAGAGCCATTCATCTGTGGGACTTTTCGCCTCTGACCAGTTTCCTACCCAGAGCTGAGTTTGCCATGGGCTCACTGCAGAAGGCTGGAACCACACAGTCGAGTTTCCTTCACTTAAAAGATGCGTCTCTATGAGTGTTGCTCAAATTTCCTGACGAATACTGCAGATGTCTGTATTTGTTGGGCCTGGATGACACAGGATTGTGAAAGTAAGGTTGAGTACAGCACTCATGAATTCACTGTCCAGAGTGGAAACTGATAAGATTATCCTGATCATCATCATCTTTATCTAGCAGCATTCAAAAGTCTCAGATTCTGTTGGCGCTTCATGGCATGCTGTCATGGTGATCTCATATTCCATCTCCTCTCCAAGTCCGTGTCTTTGGTGGTGAGTTTGTGTAGATGTCGCCGGTATCAGCGAGTTCAAGGGACGGCTGCTGGAACAGATGTGGTGGCGCCTTTTGGCAGGGGCACGCTCACTCTTGCTGGCTCTGCCACTCAATAACTGTCATAGTGTAGGAGGTAGTGTTCTGCATATGCTGGTTCAGAACAGGTCTCACTGAACACCACTGAAGTGACTTGGCGGCAGTGCAGTGTCTCCTCTGGTGGGTTGCCTCCCGACGACTTTACATTGACTGGCCCGCATGGTTTGCATCAGCAGGACAAGCCAGAGCGTGGCTGTGGACGGGTAGCCAGAATAAGCAGCGTGCGGTTAGTGACACTGAGACGGCATGGAAAACAGTATAGTAAAAAAAATAGATAAACGAATAAATAAAATAAATAAATAAATGAACGAACGAATGAATGAGATAAAATGAAATAGATGAATGAATAAATAAATAGATGAAAACATGAATTCTCGACCGTTTTAGAATTTTGAGATGCACATCGTGCGATAAATGAAATATTTGTTATTTATTTCATGACATTATCTTTGATTACCATTATGGGTGATATGAGATTAATGAACATTAGTATGGTCTATTTATGTTCATTTGGTTCTCTGTCTGTCTCTGTCTATCTGTCTGTCTGTCTGTCTGTCTGTCTGTCTGTCTCTCTCTCTCTTCTCTCTCTCTCTCTCTCTCTCTCTCTCTCTCTCTCTCTCTCTCGGTGCTCTGCGTATGTGCGTACATATGTGCGTGCACATCTGTGCTCATGCATTCGGACGTGTGTGCATGTATGTTTTTGTGTGTGTGTACGTATGTGTGCTGTGTGCATGTGTGTATACGTGCGTGTGTGAGTGCGGTGCGCGCGCGCACGTGTGAGTGTGTGTGTGTGTGTGTGTGTGTGTGTGTGTGCGCGCGCGCGCGTGTGTGTGTGTGCGCGCGCGCGCGTGTGTGTGTGTATGTGTGAACCTTTCCATTACTGGACAGCAGTCAGGGGAAATGTCAGCGACAGTCTGGTATGAAGGTCATTCACAATGGCTGCACTTTGCTTTCCTGCCACGTAGACAGGTGGGACATACGGAGCAGCCTTTTAGCCATTTATTTGCATAATGCCCCCCCCCCCCCCCCCCCACAGCCCTACCCTACCCCCACCTTCTCCCACTGTTTGTCTTCTTCCCGTCCAACACCCCCTCATTCCATTCCAAAAAATGTCTGTTGGAGAGTTCGTGTTCTTGATGCTATGAACCGTATTTCAGATATGTTTTTTTTCTCTGGGAGATTCGGTTCTTGACGATAGAATAGGTTCGTGGGAGATGCGTCCCTAAACTGTCTTTTTCTGAATTATTTTACTTTTTTTTTTCTCTCTCTCTCTCCTGATTTCTAGAAGAAAGATTTTCTGATAAAGAAGCGTCTTCGCTTCCATCCTTCTGGACATCCTGCAAGCCCTCAACAGTGCTATGAAACACATTTATTCTCATCTCTACTTCTAAGCAGATCTTCCTCATATCTGCTATTTGCTTCACACACACACACACCCACACACACACACACACACACACACACACACACACACACACACACACACACACACACACACACACACACACACACACACACAAAATCACCAAACAAACAATCCTTCAAAATTTTATAAGCTGTCTGTTCGGGTGAGGCATTATTTGAAGCCTTCCATCTTATTACATACATACTCGCTATTTAAAGTGTCGGTGCGTCTGCGCTGCCTGTCTGTCTGGCTTGTGTGTTCGCAAACAAATTTCAGAAGAAAGAGGGTGGAAAAAAAACAAAAAAGAAAAAGAGGAAGAGAAAAAACTCATTCCTCTGATGCCAAGGAA
>JADBJO010000014.1:1492500-1495000 GCA_016801955.1 Conus betulinus
CTGACCAACCTGACCAGCCTAGCAGGTGTCTGTGTCTGTCGGGCCTGTCTGACACCAGAAAAATCTTTGAAAGTCAGTGTGTTTGTACAGCACGTGTGAAGTCACAAACGTAGACCAGAGTGGAAATCTAGAGGATTATCTTCATCAGTAAGCAAGTAGGGTAACTTTTGCTCCCATAAGAAAACCTAACTCAGAGTAACTTTTATTCAAGACTGGCACAGCCTTTTAAACTTGAATAAAGTCAGACAAATACAAAGACGAACGATCTAATAGGGGGGAGTGGGGGGGGGGGGGGGGGGGGGGGGGGAAGCAAGCGTAGGCCGACAACTCATCCTTTTCCCCCACTATTAGATCGTTCGTCTTTTTCAAAGATCGTTCGTCTTTGTATTTGTCTGACTTTATTCAAGTTTAAAAGGCTGTGCTAGTCTTGAATAAAAGTTACTCTGTGTTAGGTTTTCCTATGGGAGCAAAAATCACCCTACTTGTTTACTGTTCATTGTTTACTGTTCCCTGGCTCATTTCATTCACAGTTTTGATTGTCTTAATCATTCTCATCCTCACTGAGCAGCATACAAAAGTTTCGAATTCTGTGACTCTTCGTGGCGTATTCTCATGATAACTTCAGTTTTGATTTCCTTTACACGTTAATGTCTTCGGTGAGTACGTGGCCATGTCCCCCTCTTTTGGCCAGTTCATGGGACAAATATGGTGGTGCCTTTGGGAGTGGGATTCACACTTAAGTGTTGTCCTAAGGTAGGAGGAGGCTCTTTAGATAGTGTTCTGGGGATGTTGCATCAGAAGAGGGTCATCATTATCACAACTGACCTGACACGGCAGCAGTGTGCAGTGGCTCCTGCGGTGGGTTGCCTCCCGACGACTTGATTTTGACTGGTCCCTGTGGGTTACAGTGGCGGGACAAGCCAGTGAGGCTGTAGACGGGTAGCCAGAATGAGCGTCATGCGGGTAGAGGCACTGAGATAGCAGCAGGGAAGACAAGTATAAAAAATGAATGAATGAATAAGTGATAAAAAAAAAAAAAATAAGAGGAATAAATATATACATCGATAAACGAATAAACAGATAAAAATGAAACAAATGCAGGACCGTTTCTGAATTACTGGACACACATTATGCAACTAAGCGTATAATCATTATTTATTTTGTGACATCGATTTTGATTACCTTGATGGGTGAAGTGAGATTATTGAACATTGATATTGATCGATGTGCCTCTGTCTCTCTGTCTGTCTCTGTCTCTGTCTCTGTCTGTCTGTCTGTCTGTCTGTCTGTCTGTCTCTCTCTCTCTCTCTCTCTCTCTCTCTCTCTCTCTCTCTCTCTCTCTCTCTCTCTCTCTCTCGTGTGCGCGCGTTTCTCACCGTACGCTGCTGGGATGAGATTTGCCTAAGAGGGGAGCAGTCGGTGCGAAAAATGAATCTGAGATGAATGTCCTATCAGTCCTTAAGACAAGTTGGTTCATTCAGTCAAGTGCTTATGCAGGAGGTCATGAGCGGTAGTGTAAGCTTTCTGTTTCAGTTATCATAACTTCGTGGCGTGTTTCGGTCGGTGAGAACTAAGTTGTCTGCAAAAACTCATTTTACAAAAAAAGGAGTAAAAGTCCCATAACCGAGTGGGGGGGGGTGGGGGTGGGGTGGGGGTGGGGGGTTACATTATACAACCAAGTTCACGGACAACGTCTTTTTTTCTCAGTAAATATATAAATACTTCACGCAGTAGAAGTCATAAAAGGAACGATAACACATCTCGACCCCCCCCCCACCACCACCACCACTACAATCTAATAGTTGTAGACGGCAGAGAACTGTTCACAGGTTCACCATGTCAAAATGTCCAGGAAAAGAATTTAAGTGTCTTACCTCCCTTTTGCACTTTTCTCCTCCGCCTTTGTAGGAAGTCCTTTCAATCGCGCAGGTCATTAACCCCCTACCGAACGTCACAGTCACTGCGTGACGGGAAAGCATATTTCAGTGGGCTTGCCTGCCCCTTCAAGTGACAGGTATGGCAGCTTAAATGTGTGCGCTGGTCAGCTAGCTAGGTCGGCTCACCGTTTGCATGTAGCCCTATGTTCGCACACCAAACCACCATGTGCTTGCTTCAAACTTGACAGCCAGAAGCTTTCAGCGACGAATTATCATCAACAGACAGCCAGCCTGTGAACAGAGGGCAGACAGAAGAGTCAGTCACCTTTCCATCTACGTCATGCCCCTTCCTTCCCTGACTTCTTGACGTCTGCACTTAAAAGGTGTCTGTTCAAACGCCAGTTGCAGGATACCACCTGAAATATTACTACATTACTACATGTGACTGGCACGCTTTGCTCGTGTACAAATGAGCCTGTTCACCGTGTCATATAGTGTGTGTTTATGTATGTAACATTATGTTCCAGTGTGTGTGTGTGTGGTGGGGGGGGGGGGGGGGGGGGGGGGGTTGGGGGGGGGGGGGGTGCGTGTGTGTGTATGTGTGTACGCGCGCGAGTGTACTG
>JADBJO010000014.1:1505000-1512500 GCA_016801955.1 Conus betulinus
TGTAAATCTGTGCTAAAAAAAGAAAAAAAGAAAGAAAAGAAAAGAAAAGAAAAACAGACCAGAACAGCCCAAAAGGTGGACACGTGTGAGAACAGATTGTTTATAACTGGCATTTTTCAGGAGCGCTGTCAATGGGGGAGAGAACGAGAGAAAGAAATTAAGAGAGAAAGAAAGAAAGAAAGAAAGAGAGAGAGAGAGAGAGAGAGAGAGAGAGAGAGAGAGAGAGAAAGTGAGAGAGAGACAGACAGACAGAGAGACAGGCAGACAGACGGACAGACAGACAGACAGACAGGTACACCCTGGAAATAGAGTGCATGCTAGAGAGAGAGAGAGAGAGAGAGAGAGAGAGAGAGAGAGAGAGAGAGAGAGAGAGAGAGAGAGGAGAGAGAGAGAGAGAGAGAGAGAATTTATCAGCCCCACATCCACACCCACATCCAGAAATAGGGGTCAACATCAACATTAACTGGATGTTATGTAACCCGTACTTTTATTGGTTATACATCTGCCCTATCATATGTAGAATACGTCATATTGAATATCTGTCATCATGTTGAATATCTGTCATCTTTGTTGGATATCTGTCATCGTGTTGAATATCTGTCATCTTGTTGGATATCTGTCATCATGTTGGATATCTGTCATCATGTGAATATCTGTCATCATGTTGGGTATCTGTCATCATGTTGAATATCTGTCATCATGTTGAATATCTGTCATCATGTTGAATATCTGTCATCATTTGAATATCTGTCATCATGTTGGATATCTGTCATCATGTTGAATATCTGTCATCATGTTGAATATCTGTCATCATGTTGAATATCTGTCATCATTTGGATATCTGTCATCATGTTGGATATCTGTCATCATGTTGGATATCTGTCATCATGTTGAATATCTGTCAGACATCAGACCTTGCTGGCTAGTCATGATGTCATTTGCCATGGGTTGCCTAGGAATCGGACAGTTTTCGTCCAACGGCAACCGTCGGATGTTGAATCAGGGCCTTTAGACCGTTTATGATCGATATTCACCGAGCTCGTCCTCTTCCTGTGTTGACTGATTCTGATTGATAATGCAATTGGCTGGAGTGACAAGACGCATTCCGAGCAGCGTAGATGGCAGATAGTGTGATGTAATATGCAGATTCAGCCTTTTTTTTCTGGCTATGTCTGCGGTGTTTTGGGGGTAAATTCAGCAAACTTGGAACATAAGCGGACAGTGAAGAAAGTCTGGAATTACTTTGATGAATGGAGTGTTCAACACACACACACACACACACACACACACACACACACACACACACACACACACACACACACACACACACGCACGCACGCACACACTCACAAAAACTGTCAGCACGATAGATAAGAGAATTACAACATATCAAAGGAAACAGTGTTTTTCTTTTCTTTCATATTCGAGCCCAGGACGAATGATGTGGAACAATCCCGCTGGCTCAACACCTCTGGTGCATGGAGACTTAAACGAACTAAAAGCAGATGACTTGGTAAACTGATAATATACTTACGCAAACGATCCCTGACATGGATTACAGGATCTGTAACGTGTGCAGCCACTAAAATAATTACGTAAATCAAATTATAAATTCTCCATAAAGATGATTTCTATTCATTTTGGCACCACAAACATTCCTCTCACCCAGACTCGGTATCAGCAAATCCCCAGCCTGATTTAAGTGTCATTCCTGTTATTACCCCCAGTCCTCATTCCACCCATCGTGTGTATATACACAGGCCGGGTGGAGGAGGGAAGGGGGCATGGATGAAGAGGAGGAGCGAAGGAAGGAAAGGAGAAGGGCAAGGGGGAAGGCAGCCACTAGAAAACCAGCACGTGTGTCTGCATGAGATCTGGGAAATCCCTACTCTACTTCATCAACTGCAGGGCGCTGGGTTTTAACCTGCGCCCTCAGATTACGAAGAAAACACTCTAACCACTCGACCATCCATTAGAGCCGATAAGTTTGGCGGCAATCAGATTACACACACACACGCGCGCGCGCGCGCGCGCGCGCGCGCGCGCGCGCGCACGCACGCACGCACGCAGAGAGAGAGAGAGAGAGAGAGAGAGAGAGAGAGAGAGAGAGAGAGAGAGAGAGAGAGAGAGAGAGAGGCGTGCGCGCATATACGTACGCATGCACACGTACACATATACGTTTGAATTATATACATGATTTCTGTGATAGAATTTGAATTATTTCGCATGTTTTATTTCTTACTGTTTCTTAAGATGCTGTATACTAAGATTCCTTCTTCTTCTGTTCCCTCTCTATTTTTCCCTTTGTTTGTAAAGGCAAGGTTTAAAAAAAAAAAACACGTAAATCAAATTATAAATTCTCCATAAAGATGATTTCTATTCATTTTGGCACCACAAACATTCCTCTCACCCAGACTCGGTATCAGCAAATCCCCAGCCTGATTTAAGTGTCATTCCTGTCATTACCCCCAGTCCTCATTCCACCCATCGTACCTGTGGGTCTGCAATGTGCCAGAGACTGTCAGGCCACCTGAATAGATTGCCCGGTCAGGCAATTCCCCTGTGTGAGCTCCGAGGTCTGGCTCCGGCCATCGTATGGTGCGTTCTGGCAGGACCCACGGCACCGGAGTTCGGCATGTTTCATTGTGGGACCATGGGGGAATGGCGCCACTAGATTTGAAAATCACCAACGGAAATTATTCAGAACGGTATGCTTGATATTAACACATGTTTACTCTACGAATATTAAAAATGATTCTGGACTACTAATTTTCTTTTCGACAAAGGAAAAGGATATTCGAGGATACTCTGAAGATTTGCAATGGAACAAAAAGGAACAGAAATCTTTAACGTCACCGTTGACGATTTCTGTTCTTCTTTTTTTAAATTGCAAATCTTCAGGACATCCTTATAAAGATCGTCTCCATTTTTAAGTCAAGGAAACTCGTTTTTTGTTACACACTCGTATTCGTGTGCTTTTGTGTGCACAATTCTGGCAGGCATGTAGACACGCACACATGTTCTCTCTCTCTCTCTCTCTCTCTCTCTCTCTCTCTCTCTCTCTCTCTCGTGCACACACACACACACACACACACACACACACACACACACACACCACACACAAACAGATACATATTCAGACATATACACACACACACACACACACACACACACACACACACACACACACACACGCACGCACGCACGCACGCACGCACGCACGCACGCACGCACACACACACACACACACACACACACACACACACGAGTGCATGCGCACATGCAAACACATTGAGATTTACGCACATTTCTAAATTAAGGTTGAGTTTGTCAAAGCAGCAGGAGTCCAAAGGTACATAATATAACAGGGAATTTTCCATACGTTGCAAAAAACAGCCCTTTTTTTTCTTTTGACAGTGTCAAATCATTATATTATGGTCGAAATCTTTTTGAAGTATAACAATTAGAAAATGAAGTACCCAGTTTGTTGATATAAAAGATGAAATAAACGTTTGAGTTTCCCAGAGCGTCAAAAGTCCCAAAGCACATCACATGACCAGAAACTATGATATCTCGCTGCACAGAGAGTTGACAATAACACGTGAATTTGTTAGCCTTTTTGGTAAAATGATTTTTGATGTATTACAGTTTAGAAAGAAGTATCCACTCTCTCCTGAGGAGCAGCTCAAACTCTTTAGGTTGGAGAGGCTGTCTAGGCTGTCGACTTGAAGGGGATGAAACGGTTAACCATTCACAGTTGACAAACTCACAGACACTTGGCCATGAAAATGTACAAACATGAACAACCGCGTCTAAAAACATAACACCAGAACAGTCGTAAACATGGGCACCTGTTAGGGCTGACTGTTATTAAACCCATAGATGCAGGAGCGCGGCAGCAGAGAGAGACGCTTCAGACGCTTCACGTACGTTTTATTGACAATGGCCTATATAGCCTTTATGTCAAGGGGGGTGTACATTAATATTCGCAGCGCCGAAAAAAAGTATATAACGCAAAGAAACATAAATTGTAACGGATTACGTAAATGTTAATGATGAGGCTCGAAGCCATGTAGAAGAAAAAAAGAATACAATGACGTGCTTTTGTGTCCCTCAAAATGAACATGTAGGTTTAAAAAAGAAAAAGTAACAACATGATCATAAACGCACGTGCCTCACCCAGGCACGCATATTCACTGTTAGACATCTCTTTCTGCACTGTCACGTCTATCATCACCATCCGCTTCATCATTAGCTATACTAGTGAAGAGAACAGAACAAAACCATTTCTTAATAAGATCATCAAACTTGCGGCAGAAGAGAGAGAGAGAGAGAGAGAGAGAGAGAGAGAGAGAGAGAGAGAGAGAGAGAGAGAGAGAGAGGGGGGGGGGGAGATGGTAATTTAATTAAAAGAGTTATTCAGGCATTAATCCCTCTAAGCTCTCCCCCCCCCCCCCCCCCCCTTCACTCTCTCCCTATCCAATAGTCCATTCTTCACACAGTGGGAGAGAGAGAGAGAGAGAGAGAGAGAGAGAGAGAGAGAGAGAGAGAGAGAGAGAGAGAGAGAGAGAGAGAGAGAGAGGAAATCCACTTTCGAGTTAGCATTTCGTCCATTCATAAAATATCAGCCTGGTGGACTAAGAGGTACCAGTTCAGTACATGCATTTCGAAAATAGAAAGAAAAGAAAAAAACCAAGAAGCCAAGAAGAGAAAAGAGAAAAAAACAAAGAAGGAAGACATCAAGGACAAAGGAAAAGAAACAAATAAGATATATGAGTATGTTTTCCTCTTCCTCTTTTTTTTTCTTTTCTTTTTCTTGCCATTGGAATTTGGCGTTTGATGCTTCAACAAAGATAACACATGGGCTGCATGCGACCTCCCTTCTTCTTCCACTTCTCTCCATCTCTCCTTATCCGCCCTTTCTTTCCCCTGTCCCATTTGAAAAAAAAAAAGAAATAGATGTTGGAAAAAAGAAAAACAGAGAGAGAAAGGAGAGAGAAAAAGAGAGAGAGAGCGAGAGAGAGAGAGAGAGAGAGACAGACAGACAGACAGACAGACAGCTAGACAGACAGACAGACAGACAGACTGAGGCAGATACAGACGGAGAGAGACAAAGAGACAGAGAGAGCGACACACACACACACACACACACACACACACACACACACACACACACACACACACACACACACACACACACACACACACACACACAGATGGGCAGGCAGATAAATGCAGACAGAAACACAGAGAGAGAGAATATTCATAGCATACCCACATCCAGAAATGGAATCAACATTAGCATCTACGGGGAGCCACGTAACCCGTAGTTTGATTGGTTATCATCTGTCATATCATATGCAGAATACAGCATGTTGGATATTAGACCTTGCTGGCCGTTTATGACGTCATTTTGTATCGGTTGCCTACAAATCGGACAGTCTTGGTCCAGCAGCAACCGTCGGATATTGAATCGAGGCCTTAAGATCTTTCATGAACGATTTTTACAGAGCTCGTCCTCTTCTTGTGTAGACTGATTCTGATTGATAATGCAATTGGCTGGTGTGACAAGATGCATTCAGTGCTTCATAGATGGTTGATAGTGTGGTGCAATAGGCAGATTCAGCCTTTTTCTGGCTGTGTGTGTGTGTGTGTGTGTGTGTGTGTGTGTGTGTGTGTGTGTGTGTGTGTGTGTGTGTGTGTGTGTGTGTGTGTGTTAGAGAAAATTCAGCAAACGTGGAGCATCTAAGCAAAAATGATAACCATAACACAGTGAAGAAAGTATGGAATTACTTTGATAAAAGGAGTATCACACACACACACACACACACACACACACACACACACACACACACACACACACACACACACACACACACACACACACACAAAACGGACAGCAGCATTATGGCTAGGCGTTCCAGAATGTCAGAGAGAAAAGTGGGTTTGTTCTGTATTTACACCCTAGAGCAGCCCTTGCCAGCCCTAACACATCTGGAGGGTGGGGACATTTTTAACTGACTAAAAACAAAAACAAAACAGAAGAGTCGCGAACGTGATAATGTACTCCCCTTTAGTGGGAGTAAACGTGCGTTAGTCTGTACCATACAGCCGCCTTTGTCAAAGAACGAACGCTTTCCCTTCAAATAGATGTTTACCATTTCAGAACACAACGAACTACAAGCAAGAACAGCTAGGGAGTGATCACAGAACTTTTTAAGAAATTGAAGCTCTGATATTATTTCTCAACATAAACACACGTGCATGGGGGATGTGCATGGGGATAGAACATCACAGTAAACGAAGTAAGTAGACCATTACACATCTCATACAGATGTTAACACATGCACCTGCATCTCAGGCAAAGTACTGGACACTCGCAATCAGTATGACAGGAAAAGGGGACATTACTGGTACAAAAAGGTGTCCAACGCGCAGGTTTCAGCGCTTTTCTTGAAGGTAGCCGTATTTTCTGTCTGACATTCAGTCATAGGGCAATGAAGACCTGAGAAATAAGGCGTAATGAGAGAGAGAGAGAGAGAGAGAGAGAGAGAGAGAGAGAGAGAGAGAGAGAGAGAGAGAGAGAGAGAAAAAAAGCGGGCGCCAAAATTAGGTGTCTCACCGTCACGATTTTCCGTGCAAGTGTGCGTATGCGTGCTGCTCTAGGAATCGATAGGTTAATAAACACGGGCGCAAGACGCCCTTTGGGCTCTTCAGATACTATACAGGATCAGAAAGAACTGCGCAATTAATTCTCCGTTGCTCTTTACTGCTGTGGAAATGCTAAAGAGAACTGGAGAATGCTATGCAATATGTCCTTTCTTCGTAATTGCTGTCGAAAAACTCAGCAGTATAGAAGGATGGAGAGGGCTTAAAACTGTCCCCTAAAAAAGAAAAGTGTTTGCAAGATACTACAGAGTACTGTGATATCCCATCATTCATTGTTTCTAAATGACATTGCCAAATGCTAAACAGGATCAGACAATGCTGTACATTTATCCACTGTTGTTAACTAATGTCGAAATGCTGTTGTTAGATAATGCTATACAATTGTATGCATGTATAAATGTATGTGTGTACGCGCGCGCGCGCGTGTGTCTGTGTGTGTATGTATGTATGTATGTATGTATGTATGTATGTATGTATGTATGTGTATGTACATGTATGTACATATGTATGCATGTATTTATGTATGTATGCCGGCACAGGCTCTCTCGCCTTCTGTCTGCCTGTCTGTATATATGTATATATGAATTGTGTTTTTATATTATGTATGTATGTAAGCTTACGCTCTCTCGTCTTCTGTCTTCTGTCTAAAGAGTTCCTACCTGCCTATGTCTGCCGATGTATGAGTGTAAGGGATGGAGTGAGGGAGGGGGAATAGGCGGAGGGAGAGGGTCGATGGAGGACGGGGGGAGGTGAGTGAGGAGCAAGAGGATGACTGCGGCTGAGAGTGCAAGCGGTGGAACTTCTGGTGACGAGGGGAAGAAACCGGAGGCG
>JADBJO010000014.1:1535000-1542500 GCA_016801955.1 Conus betulinus
AAAGAACCGGTCGAGATCCTTAGAAGATGATGTAAGATGACTCTTCGTGTGAATAATACAAAAAAAGGGGGGGAAACAAAAGCAAACAAACGGCAGAAGAAAGGCAGGTTAGAGATCAGTTTGGCCCGCCCGACAAATACAGAGTCTGGCATCCACAATTCATGCTGATCCTTCAGTGTCTCTGACGTCAACAGACACGGAATATCATCACTAGCAAAGTCGAATCGATAGTGCCCCAAACCAGAAAAAAAAAAATAAATAAAAGCACAAGAGGGAATGGTTTGGTGTGCTGCCTAGTCTGACTGATGTTGTGCTCTATTTGAGGAGTCGGGAGACAAGATGATAAGACCAAATCAACCCAAGCTGAAGACTTCAGAAAATGGAAGGCTCATGAGGCAGTAGACGTGGACATAGCGAAGGAAAACCTCAAGATCAGGGAAATGACGGGGACAAACACAAACCAACACACAGGGACTGGGACATACGGAAATGAAGTCATGTCAAAGGCAAAGGGAAAAGCGAAGAGACACATGGCTATGCAGGACATAAAAAAAAGGGGGGAGGACAGGATCCGGAATCCAGAAGACAATCCAGCCAGGCCA
Source organism: Conus betulinus (assembly GCA_016801955.1). Classification (NCBI taxonomy): domain Eukaryota; kingdom Metazoa; phylum Mollusca; class Gastropoda; order Neogastropoda; family Conidae; genus Conus; species Conus betulinus. The sequence continues at coordinate 1,535,603 of JADBJO010000014.1, forward strand.
CCAGAAAGCAACGGACGATGTAGGAAAGCGTATTTCAAAGGAGTCTCAGCTACGATGAGGTTTGACATACGGCTTCTCTCAGGATTAGCTTCATCAGATCTGCCTATTACCCCTCGCCTTCAAACGCAAACCTGGTGAAAGGATGGTAATCGTTGACCCTGCTTGTCCCCTTTGTCAGGGTAAACATGCCCTGACCTCGTGCAAAGCAGCCCTAGCCACAGCAAGATAAGCATGGAGACACAGTCAAGCACCCGAAGAGACTGCACGTGCGATCAGCATTGGCAGAGGAAAAAAAAAACACGCCTGAAAAACTTCCCTCAATAACATTCTGCACGGCTTAAGGTAGGAAACAGTGGAACGGAATAGCTGTAACATCTGGAGTATATTGACTAGGTGTAGTGGTTGGTTGCGAGTGCGCAGGAGACGCTCCACATAGGAACAACACTAAAATTTCAGAAAAAATTGGTATCAACGGATAGAGAAGAAAAAGACAAGAAAAAGATGCACCCGAAGGTGCAGATGGGACCCAGAAAAGTACTGACCTTAACTGCTGAACAAACCAACTGGGAGCAATCCTGCACCATCTTTGGAAGCCTGCGCTGTGTTCACATAGGGTGCAGGCACGCACGGAGCGTTCCATTTAAAGACGTCAAGGGACATAATTTGTTCCCTAGAAGATGCCATTGTGTAATGGCCTCTGGATGTGACACGACAGTGTCTTTACGGGCGCACTGTGTTCACATAGGGTGAAGCCACGCACATGGTATTCCATTAAGATGTCAGACAGAGTGGCACCAACGGATAAAGCTCTTTATCCATCTTCATCGAAACAAATGATTCTGATGGAACTCACTGTGCCATATTGAAGCAGAATGGACAGAACACACTAACTACACGCAACTAAGAAGTGTAACAGTCTCACTTGACGGAATCTGGCTCCAGCTCCAATCCTTTGTCATACAGGCCGGAGCAGAAGGTGTGTGTGTGTGGAGGGGGGGGGGGGGGGGTTAATGATATCTGCCTATAACTTTAGTGGAACAGCTTTCGACATGTGGAAAGAAAAGAACCAGGGTCCTAATGACATGCGAATATCAATGAGTGGAGGTCCGGCTGAATCTGCCCGAGGAGGAAGAAAAGTAAACTGCACACGGTGGTGAAGTCACCCACGACAAACGACATTTGGCATTGAGGTACTTGATCAGCTTTGAGGCGAAGGTTCGAACCCACGCAGCGGCAAAGAAAGGACATGAATGAGAGGACAACCAGGAGTTATAGCCAGGATGCTGCTCGGCCTCCTTTAGAGTGTAAGACGTTAAGGGCCGAATCATCTGACTGAGGTGGCAGGGATGGTGTGGGGGTGGGGTGGGATTCTTCTTGAAGATCTTCTGTTGTCCAACTATCCCTACAGTGTTTTCTTATGGTTTCTCTGTCGGTCTGCGTATATCTCTTACTTTGCCTTTTCGTCCCTCTCTGTCTGTCTGTCTGGCTGGCTGGTCTGTCTCTGTCTCTCTCTCTGTCTCTCTCTCTCTCTCTCTGTCTCTGTCTCTCTCTCTCTCTCTCTCCCCCCCCCTCTCTCTCTCTCTCCCTCCCCCCCCCCCCCCCCCCCCCTCTCTCTCTCTCTCTCTCTCTCTCTTTCTCTCAGTGGCTCCAGTTTCGTCTTGATCCGTTTTTAAGTCATAGCACGCAAAAATTAACATTCCTGACACACAGACATCCAAGATTGGCAGCATCAGCCCATGGCTGCATGTGTGTGTGTGTGTGTGTGTGTGTGTGTGTGTGTGTGTGTGTGTGTGTGTGTGTGTGTGTGTGTGTGTATGTGTGTGTATGTGTGTGCGTGCGTGCATGCGTGCATGCTTACGTGCGTGAGTGTGTGGGAAGGATGTGTTTGCGCATGCATGCTTGCATAGCGCGCGCGCTTTTGTGTGTGTGTGTGTGTGTGTGTGTGTGTGTGTGTGTGTGTGTGTGTGTGTGTGTGTGTGTGTGTGTGTGTGCGGGCGCGCGCGCGTGTGTGTGTTGTTTGTTTGCTTGTTTGCTTTTTTTTTTTTCGTTTGTTTGTTTGTGAGCATGCTAGTGAGTACGTGTGTCCTAGCACAGGAAAGTAACTCAGAGACGGCGGAAGAGGGGAAAATAGTGGGAAAGGAGAGGGGAGATGGAGAAGGGAGAGGAATTGAAGAGTAGGAAGAAAGAGACTTTTTTTTTTTCTCTTACATCAAACTCTCTCGTCACCTCTTCGGAAGAGCTTTCTCCCTCCTCAACCCACCCACCCCACCTACGCACGCACACTCCCACCCGTATAATCCTCTAACAACGGTCCTTCGTAGATCGTGAGAGAGGCACGTATTTGTCACCGACTTACTAAGTCCTTCAAGTTGTAGGAAGCAAAGAAACTGGGGGGCAAAAATACCTCAGCCCCATCACCCCTCCCCCACTTTCCGCCCTTCCCACTCCTTTCAGTTCATGGCAGGCTGGCTCAGTTTGGGACCTGCGCCACGGGGGCGGTGTCAGTTGGACCAGAGGCAACCAAGCGAGGCCACTCTGCAGAGCAAATAACTCGTAGCTTACACCCCTTGGGGGTGGTCTGGTCTTTTCTGCTTCAGAAACCAAAACGATACGTTCTCGACCGCCCTCCTTCCTCATCTTCTGCTTCTTCTTCTTCGCCCTCGTCCTGCGCGTGCGCGTGTGGGTTGATGAAAGACCCGGATGTGTGGATGAGGAGGAGGAGGTGAGAATGTGAGGGTTCTGTGTAGCCGGTCAGACGACTTTCCAGTTTTTGGGGGGCATGTGACAAAAATATTGGCTGAACCGAATTTCAAAAGATCTTCTGTTCGACCTTTTCCTCTTTAAGATAACGCTTATTTTGTTTACATTGAAGATGAAGTGGATTAGAAACGGAAAGAATCGGAATTAGAAACTAGATTGTCAACACTTCGTCTTTCTTCTTGATCTCTGTCTCTTTTACTTAAGAGTAGGTCGGATTACGTGATTCGTTTAGATTTGTGACCATTTGTGCGTTTGAGACTGTGACATACACCTATTGGGAACGTGTGGAGAGTTAAGAGCTGGTACACCAAATTAAAAAAAAAGATCAAAGTCATCTCAACTTTATCAGCTCAGAAGAAAACTTACGATGTGGGCGTCCACGTATTCATCACAAACAAATCATCAAATTGACAAAAAGAAGAAAGCATGTAAGCTGAATTCACAATTTAACATTGAAAAGCAAACAAATGTAAGAGTGGCGTATATGTTGTCTATTAAAATGTAATGTGACGTACTCACATACATACGTGTGGTCGCTCTTAACCACCTCCCCACCTCCCCCGCCCCCCCCCCCCCCCTTCCCCTTTTCCCCCTACCCCCTCTGCTCCTCCTCCTCCTCTCTCTCTCTCTCTCTCTCTCTCACACACACACACACACACACACACACACACACGCACACACGCACGCCCCGCACACGCCCCCACCCCCCCCCCCCCCCCCCCCCCCCACACACACACACACACACACACACATACACACCGAAAGCCCTTGGAAAGGGAAAGGGGGAGCTTTGTCCCGGAAAAGAAATAAACAAGAACGGCACCTCTGAACTATCAACACTGTTTACACAGTCTGTAAGATGATAAGCTAAACTAGTGATATCCTTCAAACGTATAAAGCTAAAAGAGGGGCTTGGGAGACCTCAGACCTCCGTCATCGTAAGCGATACTGGATTCATCGTATGATTCAGTTTTTGAGTGGGAGCAGGATTGTTCTTTCCGCCACGAGAGGTGATAGTAAGGTATGAAAGGACACGAGTTACTTCCTATATCCTTGTGTGTGTGTGTGTGTGTGTGTGTGTGTGTGTGTGTGTGTGTGTGTGTGTGTGTGTGTGTGTGTGTGTGTGTGTGTGTGCTTATGTCTTTCTAAGCCATCTGTGGCTGTCGCCGCGGCCAAATCCTACAGAATGACTATGTGGAGACTGTCAGTGGAGAGAAGGGTAAAGGAGTCGTGAGGTTGGGGGATGGGAACGGAGTGGAGTCGGTAGGCGTGTGGGCGGGGAGATTCAGGACTCCAATCTGGCCCTAATGAGGGACTGATGCCATTGGAAGGCGGTGAAGGAGGGCGGCGATTGGGGGTTGTAGTGGGGTTAAACGTCTCTTGATTCACAATACCCTCTCTGCTTTTCCGGTGGAGCGTGCCAAGTGTCAGCTTACTCCCATTTCAGGTGTACACGTAAGAATGTTTTCACGGGATCGGGAAGAAGTGTCAGTCTCTCCGAACTCGTTTATCCATGTCGCGCGCATGTGAACAACATAATGTACCTGAAAAATACATATCTTGTCTCAAACAGCCATATGTTCATAAACGCTCATGAACACACACACACACACACACGGACTCGCGCGCGTCTGTGCACGTGTTTAAGCGGGTGAACAATTACGTTCTTCTGAGCAGTAAATGACTGACCACGTCTATCAACGTTTCTAATTCTCGAAAAATGTCTGTTACACAGGAATATCATTGTCCACTACAATCCCAATGCTGCTGGAACTCGGTCTATGAATGGGTTAGTCCCAACATAAAAACAGACAAAAAGAAAAAGGAAAGCCAAGAAGAAAAAGCAAACAAGCAGCCGTCTTGCAGAAGTGGCCAGAATTTGTAGCCTGCAGCTGGATGGTAACATTCTCAGATCTACCATACAGCTTGAATACGGGTATGACACACACGGGCCGCCTTTCCTCAAGAACGAGTGTAGGTGGCTGGGGGAACTTCAGTTTCAGGTTTAGTTCTAGTCCTGCTGACCACACGTGGTCTTCTGTATACTGGGAGTGCAGTAGGACGTGTGGAGGAGAAGGACTAAGTGGGGAGGGGGGGAGGAGACGGGGGAGGGGGCAGAGAGAGAGAGAGAGGAAGGAGAAGGAGACAAGGAAGGACCCCTTTTAACATTCCACCATTAGCACTAGAGTGGCACCATGTGCGTCATCTTGCGACCGAAAGTCTGTTTACGAGAGTGTTGTTTGTGCCCTCATTACGGGCACTCCTGGCCCGTTCGTCTGCCGTCAGAGAGGCAGGTGGAGTAGTACACTGTAAACCTCTGTTCCTCTTTCCCCTCAGTCCTTTCCAAGAGGTTTCTGCGTATTCAACTCTACAGTCAGTGGGTGTTTTATCGTTTCCTGAGACGCGTGTCTCAACCGCAAAATAGGCTAGACACCTCACCTCGAGATGAACGAGAACGAGTTAGCCACAAAGGTGATAAACAGACGGCGCCAGGCGGAAGCTGATTTCTGTTTTTTCTTTCTTTCTTTTTTTTTTTTTTTTTATCCTTTTCCCCCAAGATTTCTGAATTCGGATCTGGATTCAATGAAATTTGTGTAATTTTCAAAGACACATGCACTGATGCGCTAACGCACCCATTGACTTCTCACATTACGACATACAGTGAGAGACTTTTTTTTTTTTAATTTCTTGTGAACGCAGTCTAAGCGTATCCTAAAATTATGGCTGTTTTTTAAAATGATGACCGTACGACTAAGTCTCCGAATGAAAGAAATGGACCTCAAGACATATGTTGTGTTGTTTTCTTTGTTGTTTTATTTCCCTCGAAATGAATAGTAATATCTTCAGTAGCTCTTGGTGATGTCACTCATATTTCTGCAGGTCGGCAGCTGTTACTTTGCAAGAAAGAATCGACATTGAACATAAATCTGGTCCTACTACCGTCTTTTTACAACGCGAGCGACGACATACTACAATGTTCTTGCGAAATCTCGCCAGTGTCTAGTTTCGCTGGCCTTTAAAAATGCTCTGTCTTCGATTTGATAGCGTCCCGCTAGGTATTTAAACCGCTAAGAAACGAGCATCTGCTCTCACTTTTATCCCAGCTTTGTTGCTGCTGTCCTCTTCTTGTCACTCTTTCTGTCCGGTTATAGTTGACGTTGGGTTCTCTCGAAGAGCGCACTCGAAGATTCGTCATTTACATCGCTTAAAAGGGAGCCTTGAAATATGCTGTTTGATTATCGTCAGCCTGGTCAAGAATTTCAAAAAACAGAAAAAAAAAAGCAGTCTTAAGAAAGGTGATTGTAGTAGACATGAAGAATCAAGAAAATAGCTTCCTTATGATAAGTTTAATTCCACTGGTATTGGTAATCCAGTACTGTTTGTAACATCCGATTGAATCATTATTCATAAATGCGGATCTACAGTTTCAATGTGCATTAATTATTTTGTGTTCAGTCTCTTTCGCTAGTTAAATTACATCGTTATTTGTTCACCTGTTTACAAAAAAAGTATTTCATTTTTCTGTCTCTCATCACAATCCGTCTCTCGCTGAAATCGAACCGAACAAAGATCATGTGTACTTTAAAGAGGTTTTCGTTGTTTTCAGTATCATCTTAAAAAAAACAAAAAACAAAAAACTACAAAGCCTTTGTGTCTACTACAATTATTGTCGTCCTTGGTGACAATGGGTTAGCTCCTCCATGAAAATAGATCCCTGAACTGGTGGGTAAGGGAAAAGAAAAATGTCTATGAAGAATGTTTACCAATTAAATGACGTTTCTGTTTAGGATATACGTGGAATAAAAGAAATGAAAAAGAAAGAATGCAAGACAGAAAGAAAGAAAGAAAGAAAGAAACAAAGAAAGAAGATTACAATTCTTTTTTTTACCTTCATGAGAACAAAACCCTGGACAGATAAGTAAGAGTAAACAAACAAACAACAACACACAACAAACGTCCACGGAGGATGCTTGCCAATTAACTGGAGTTTGTTCATGATATACAAAGGGTTAAAGAAAGAAAGAAAGAAAGAAAGAAAGAAAGAAAGAAAGAAAGAAAAAAAAAAAACAACGAAAAAGAAGAAAGAAAGAAAGAAAAACCGCACAGAAGGGTACATTACGATTTGCAGAGATCCATC
>JADBJO010000014.1:1550000-1555000 GCA_016801955.1 Conus betulinus
GAGAGAGAGAGAGACCAGAGAGAGAGAGAGAGAGAGAGAGAACATACAAAATCTTTATTACACAAGGACAAGGATCCCGGTCCGTTCTTTTTACTCTTCCAAGTTTTATTAGTAATGTACAACAGCTATGATAACAATATAATAGCAATAAAGGACAAGAAGAGGTTGCGATAACAACGTAATACAAGGAGGAGGAGGAGGAGAGGAGGAGGAGGAGGAGGCGGAGAGATGAAGAAGGAGAAGATGATAATGAAGAAGAAGAAAGAAGAAGAAGAAGAAGAAGAGAGAAGAAGAAGAAGAAAAACAAAAACAACAACAGCAGCAACAACAACGAGAAAACAGTAAAAACTAACTGTCGCAACAATACTATTTACATCAGAAGAGGAAGAAGAATTATAAGGAGATAAAGAGAATGTCAAGACAGTAAAGTAAAATGTGATCACAAACGACGTTAAAATGCGTTTTCTTTTTAGAGCAAACAAACGTTCTATTTGTAAACAGCTGGGTATAATAAAAGACTGCAGAGAGAGAGAGAGAGAGAGAGAGAGAGAGAGAGTACAGATTAGAGTCTGTCCTCAACACAAAATTGAAAAAAAAAATCACTTGAGTGGAAAAAAAAAAAAAGAAAAGAAATGCTGACAATTTACGTGGGTGGGCAAATTCCAGAGATTGCATCATGACAACGAAGACAAGGCTGTTCAGCTTACCTGGATCTATATTCCCAGTGTCGAGGCCTAGATTTGGCCGTGTCTGTGCTGTGAAAGAGCGCCAAAGAAGCTCACGGACTGGTTTTCCTTTGAGTGTCTGAGACAAGGTTTTGTGATCGACCGTGGTGATGATGAAGAGGGCATTACGACACAACGAGCGAAATGACAAAGTTCTATTTGCGGGAGAGGAAAAGTCTATGATCGTGTCATGACTTTGTCATGGCTATAAGTAGGAGCTTACTTAAACTTTCCGTTAAACCTGAGGTTTTACATAAAATTGGAAGTCTTCGCGCCCTAGACGAATGATAACTGAGATCAATAATTCCACGGAGGACGTCACTTCTGATGGTGTATTAAATACAGGGAGAGGAGTGGGGAGGGTAGAAGAAGGGGCGAGGGGAGGGGACAGTGAGGGGAAGCCGGGTAGGGTGGGAATCCGGGGGTGGGAATTATGACGGAATATAGTTGAGAAAAAATCGTTTTCTGTTCTCAAAGACAGCTTCTCTCTTGTTCATGCCGAAGATCACGTGGATTCTTCACGAAAACTACCTGAATCAGCGAGTTGGTTGTGTCAGTGTTTGCCTTTGCTTCTCTGTCTGTCTGTCTGTCTGTGTCTGTCTGTCTGTCTGTCTCTCTCATTCTCTCATTCTCTCTCTCTCTCTCTCTCTCTCTCTCTCTCTCTCTCTCTCTCTATATATATATATATATATATATATATATCGAAATGTATGTGTCGGGCTCCGTGACCGGCTGAATATTTCTAAAACATTCACGCGATTGGTATCGATCAATATCTCCAAACAGCTGTTGCCAGACCCGACTCGATGTTTCGTTTGTCCCGATGCCGATGATAACATTTAAATGGTAAAGCACACCAGCTGCCGGGGGTTGTAGCGGTTAGCTCACAGACTTTACAGGCTGACAGGTCGTGGGTTCGAGTCGCATGGTAGACATTCATCTATCATCATTCATACTTTTTCGGTCCTGTCTGGTGTTTGCTTTCAACTGAGTGTGTGCCAGAGGATCAAATATGAAGACTTGAACGAAAATATCGAATTTTTGTTCACTAAACGCATACGCCTCTGAGGTTTTACCTCAAATTTCTTCATCAGCACTTCAGGTGCCTGTATCTCTTAAGACTGGTTCACGCACGGATATGTCATGAAAGGAAGCGCGAAGAAGAATCCTTCTGTGTAGTCTCGGTCCATCTTCATAATTCTTCATGCTCACTTAGCATCACAAAAAAAATTCGTAAATTCTACGGTGACCCTTCATGCCCTGCTCTCTGGTTCCCTGAGTGCCAAAATCCTTTCCGCAGGCTTGCCCATAATGAATTTGTGTCCAGGTTGTTGATATCGGCAAGGTCATGCGAACTGTCGCTAGATCGTTGAAGTTGCACCCTACAGAGGAAACCTTCAATCAGACTGCCTCTACGATATTGAAACTACTTGGAGGAAGAAAGATTTAGGAGGGGGGGGGGGGGGGGGGGGGGGGGGGGGGGGGGGGGGGGGTTAGTAAGTGGTGGTGTTTTGTATGCTGGATCAGAGCAAAAAAAAAAAAAATCACCGAACAACACCGAAGTGACTCGACAGCAGTGCAGTGTCTCCGTCTGTGGGTTGTCTGATGATGACTTGATATGAATTGCACCCTGTGGATTTCGACTGTGCTGGAGCTGCGATGGGACAAAAGCGTATTGTGACGGTGTGTGTGTGTGTGTGTGTGTGTGTGTGTGTGTGTGTGTGTGTTGGGAGTGGGGGGTGGGGAAAGGGGGTGTGATTGACTGGTTTCCAAATGAAATGACCTACTCTTGACTTTTTAAGATTTGTGTGTGTGTGTGTCATCACTGATTTAGTACTCTTCTGATATTTCCTCCCCGTTTTGTTCCTTCTGTGGCAGACCATATCAAGATGTTCTAAATACGTAGAACGGTGGATGGAACAGATTTTCGTTTAAGGCCAACAGAATTAAAATAAAGTAGAAGAGCAGTCGGGAGACCAAACACCTCCGCTACACTACTTTCTTGTTTTGGCCATGGGAAGTTATGGCAGGTAAGGGCCAAAAGAGTTGCATCCCTTTTTTTCATAATAGGACATGGAAAATACTTAATTTTTGGTTTTGTCACCCCCCAAAAAAGGTATTATTCCACGGAAATATATCACTTCATAAATGATTAACGATGAGTAAACAATAATTTCACATGGTTCATGTTTAATGGGGGGGGAAAGGTAATAATGTTGCTGACACGATCCCCATTTTGATTCGGATTGGCACCAGAATCGTACCACTTCGTCGCTGACCCACATTCTGTCCGTACACCAAGTTTAGTTAAAATCAGTTCTGTACTTATTATGTCATCTTGCTGATAGACAAACAAACGAACAACGAGAGGGTGGTGAAAGTACAACACAACCTATTTTGTGGAGGTAATAAAGAGGGTGAGTACAACACAACCTCTTTTGTGGAGGTAATAAAGGGGGCGAAAAGGATTTCAGGGAAGGGGAAAATGGCATGAGGAGGGAGCGGAAGCGAAATGAAATTATGTATTTCTGTTATGTGGCTGGGAGGATTTCTATGGATTATTTTGTGTCGGGCCTTGAGCTGAATGGAGTCTGTCAGTTTCAGGAGGGTGTTTTTGTGTGTGTGTGTGTGGTGTGTGTGTGTGTGTGTGTGTGTGTGTGTGGTTTGTGTGTGTGTGTGTGTGGGTTGTGGCTAACCAGCAAGAAAATAATCTATTTAAAGCATGTTCAAAAAAGAGGAGAGCCGCCTCGCTGTTGTCATAGAATTGAGTGGAAGAAATGCTACAGAAGACATCAATTGTTGTCGTTGATGGTGGAGGTGGTAGTGTGTGTGTATGTGTAACTAATACTATGGGTGATGTGACTAGAATTCAGGATAATGTTTCTCATGGAGAGAGAGAGAAACAAAAGTTCATCCAATCTTTTTCTTCTTTCTTTATTTCCATTTCTTCCTTCTTTCGTTTCACTCACCCAGTCTTCCACCTTTCCTCTTTTTCCATCTTTAAACTTCTTGTCCTTTTCTCTTTCTTCCTGTTTAACATGACATTCACGTATGATAAACACAGACGGATCTGTAAAAAAAACAACAACAACAAACCGTTTGACATTTCCAAAGTATATATATCGGTTTCCTCTTCATCGATTTCCCCTGAGCAAACTACAGCAGACTTTGCATCTTTCATACAACGCTATTGCGAAGCGCATCATCTTCGTCTGACAGGAAACAAATGAAGAGAAAGAGAACGGGTAGGAAGGGAGTGGTTGTGAGCTATGGTGCTAAGCGTGGAAAGCTGTGTAAACGAAGCGTAGGAGTCTCGTGGTTTTCTTTCTTTCTGTTCGTTTCTTTTTCAGACGACGAAAACAACATTCTTTACACAGAAGCTATAGCCTTGAAAGAAGGGCTTACACACAAAACACAGCTCCTACACAAACGGTTTACAGGGCAAAAAAAAAAAAAAAGCGAGAATTCAACGAGGTAGGGTGGATATGGGTGAGGAAGGTGGTGGAGAGGTGCAGGAAGGCGAGGGGCGAGCCAGAAAGTGGTAGGAGGGAGAAGAATGCCCTCAACTGACCAATAGTAGAAGAAGAGAGGGTTTTTTTTTTTCTGTGCGTCACCGTGGCCAGCATGCATCCTGGACTTCAGCGAATGTCGCACAAAGCGAGATAGCAGGAGTACGGGTGACACGGAAGGGGTTTCAATCAGTAACTGACAGGAGCTGCGTTGTCAGGACTGTTGCTGCTTACAGAGCCCCCCCCCCCCCCCCCCCCCCCCCCCCCCCCCCCCCCCCCCCCCCCCCCCCCCCCCCCCCCCCCCCCCCCCCCCCCCCCCCCCCCCAAAGAGATCACAGGGTTTATGTGTATTTCCTTGATTAGCCATCTTATCTCATACCCTCCTCACCTTGCCACTCTGGATCAAAGTTCTGACCGTTGAGATTATTTCACCGTGGTAAGAGATTGTTTGTTGTTGTGATCGCTGTTTCGGTTTGCTGTTTCGGTTGTTGGCGAGTGTATGTGTGTGTGTGTGTGTGTGTGTGTGTGTGTGTGTGTGATAGACTGGTCGATTGGATGGTGGGTTGATCCGTTGGATTTAGGCTTGGAGAGCTGGTTTTCATTTTGTATCTATGTGTCGACCTCCCGTCTCTTCATTGTAATGATGCTGTTAAAGAAGATTTCAGTCTGTCGTCTGTACACAGAAGTTTTTGGTATGTATATATTGAATTGCATTGCATGTGTGTAGTTTCGTTGTCATCCCCAACTTTCTTTCACATCATTGTCT
>JADBJO010000014.1:1567500-1570000 GCA_016801955.1 Conus betulinus
AAAGAAAGGGAAGTCCGTAGATCTTTTTCCATTTCAGAGATGGAAAAGGAAGTCCATGTATCTGTTTAATTTCATAGAAACAAAGAGAAGTTCTTGGGTTTTTCAGTTTCAGAGACAGAAAGGCATATTTTTGGATCCGTTCAATTTCAGAGAAAAGAAAGGGAATTCTTGAATCTGTTCAATGTCAGGGGCAGAAAAAGGAAAGCGTAAGATCTGTTCCATTCAGGGGGGTAAGGACAGACTAAGTTTGTACCTGTATCTGTGTTTTAAAGATCTCTTGAATTTAAGAGAAAAAGTAGGGCGATTTTTCATCTGTTCAGTTTGAGAGAGAGAATGAATTCTTTACTCATAGAGCTGTTTGCTCATTCTGATGGGGCCTCAATCACAATGCAGTTACAAACGATGATCATTTTCAGTGTAGCACATTAACATCTACAGGTGCACAGCTAAATAACAGATTGAACATCTAGCTTATGACGACGGCACGTCTTGCTAAGGGTTTATATATATATATATATATATATATATATATATATATATATATATAATTATAAACAAGCTTATAGTCTCTGAAGCAGGAGACCATCTCCAATGGGGAGGAAGCTCACTAACATGTGCAAGCTTTGTTTATAATTCAATATTTCTTGCAGTCATTGCAACACCTAGCTGCTCTGTAAGTTGCTGGAATGGTGCTCGGTACTTATCCTTGGAATTTATTGTTTTATTGTAATTTAGTCCCTTGCGGATTCATTCCAAGAACTGGCCCTCAGCACTTGTGTCTTCAGAGGTTATCAAGTGCAGGTTAACAATTCTTCCATCATTATAGTAATGACTTGGCGAAGATTTGAAAGGAAAAAAAAAAACTTGAAAATGAAGTAAATGAGAAAATGTATATCATAAATACGAAAACCCTTCACTAGCTGCGTGTGAGGAAATTATCGCAATCCCTCTCGAAGACAGATATATATGTATCGCCTGTTCCGAGGCCTTTCGTCCGCTGGATCGGACTCATCAGGAAGACACGGCTGATTGTGTCTGTGCTCTTGGCGTCAGACAGAGACACACCACACAGTCCATAATTCTGTGGTGTTCCGACTGCCAAGGGTTCGAAAAAGAATCCAACAGCACCCCAAAGCAGCCAGCGAAAGGTAGAAAATTAAACAAAACAATAACTTTAAAAAAGTGCTCAACCGGGTTGGGAGCGGCATCTGTTAAAACTTTGATTAAAATGTAAAAGCTAAAACCTACAGCGCTGTTTCTTGCTGGTGGTATATATATATATATATATATATATATGAGAGAGAGAGACGCACACAGACAGACAGACGATTTTTCCCGATCTTATTTTGGATTTGGAAATAAATTACTTCAGATTGTGCATACTATTATCCACTTCTAGTGATAAATCTTCGAGTACGCTTATGTACACTTTGGACTTTAACAAATGGTAACTGTTAGTAGTAGCTGGGCTGGTGCAAAGGGCGTACTAGTTTGCCATTCTTGTTTTTAAAATAAATCCGTTTGGGAGCCTCATCATGATTAATGATGACAGCACCCCCCCCCCCCCTCCCCCCCCCCCCCCCCCCCCCCCCCCCCCCCCCCCTCTCCCAGTCCTGCTGATTTGAATAATGTTCAGCCACCTGCTGCGGTGGCTCTTCGATCATTCCAGCACGGCTCGCTTCCACGCTGAATTGAATTCGATTGCTGCTCTCTCTCTCTCTCTCTCTCTCTCTCTCTCTCTCTCTCTCTCTCTCTCTCTCTCTCTCTCTCTCTCTCATGCTTTTCTCTGTATCTCTCTGTCTCTTTCTTTTATCCTGTCTCTCTTTCTCTGCCTCTTGGCCTCTCTCTTTCTCTGTCTGTCTGTCGTCAACCAGCCCCCCCCCCCCCCTCTCTCTCTCTCTCTCTCTCTCTCTCTCTCTCTCTCTCTCTCTCTCTCTCTCTCTCTCTCTCTCATGCTTTTCTCTGTATCTCTCTGTCTCTTTCTTTCATCCTGTCTCTCTTTCTCTGCCTCTTGGTCTTTCTCTTTCTCTCTTTCTCTGTCTGTCTGTCGTCAACCAGCGACCCTAGGGCATTCTGGAAAATTATTAGAATTGTGAACAGAAAAAATGTAATGCACAGTAATGTCTCCATGGACCAGTGGTGTGAACATTTCCACAGGATATTTAACATGATGACACCTGGGCTGGCTCAAGAGGAAATCTTAGCTGACGAACCAATGGACGAATCAGATGAGCCTCTTTTTAACGATCCTGTTTCTGAGGAGGAAGTTGTATCTAGTATTAATAAACTTAAAGCCGGTAAAAGCTCTGGTACTGATATGATACTTGCTGAAATGCTTAAACATGCCAACGAAACAGTAACTGAATTTCTCGTAGAACTTTTCAACAAGATATTCTAACAGGGCATTTTCCCAAAAGAATGGTGTAAATCCATTATTATTCCAATCTACAAAAAAGGGGGATGCTAATCTACCCGATAATTACCTTGGTGTAGCATTAAT
>JADBJO010000014.1:1575000-1587500 GCA_016801955.1 Conus betulinus
GTATGAAGTAGACTGGGATTACACACAGATTTGTGATAGGTGTTATGCGCTGATATAAGAAAAAAATAATCAGGACCTTCTGAAACAGGACAGAATTATAATTACAACAGAAAAACAAAGTAGACAAGCAGGGTCGAGAACACACGAAGTGGATTAAGACCATACACAGGACGGAACAGGTGCTCTCAGTTGATTAAAAAAAAAAAAATTTGATGCAAAAAGTATTTAAGAAAGAACGAAGGAAAGAAAGAAAGAAAGGAAGGAAGGAAGGAAGGAAGGAAGAAAAGAAAGAAAGAAAGAAAGACTGGTTCTACCTGCTTTACATTTAGGTGTCAAATAACCAAATCAAGCAGATAAACCAAAGCTCAGGTAACATGCACTGCTCTGTCTCTTCGTGCCAGTCACCTATGTCGACAGCAAATTTTTATTCAGGACCAGAACGAAACTACAGTACTGACGTACGAAACTGTGCACACACAAAACCTGATCGCTCCGTGCAAAGGGAATTTCGTAAATGAACCGGGAAGACGTAAATAGTAACAAACAAGGGAAGCAATTCTTGCTCTCGTCGTTTTACAGTTACCTATCCATAGTCGAGTTCTAGATTTGTGACTGCGTCAACCTAGAGGTTGCTGTCACTTTTTTTTTTTTTTTTTTTTTTAAACTCGGTGCAAACCTGGGGGGATCAGAACCAAGCCAGTTGGAAGATGGGGGCGGGGCAAGAAGTAGAGTAATGGAACTGACGGCTCCACAAACTTGACCTGATTTCACACTTGAATAAAGATGATGGTCAAAAACATACTTTATTATTTTGTAGGAGATGAACCGCCCCAAAACATACTTTATTATTTTGTAGGAGATGAACTGCAAAATATGATTAATTATAGCACCGAGAATGGTTTTGTTTTTGGAGGAAAACGAGCGGTATTTTTTTTTTCTTATATTAGGCTCGTTGGTAAATGATCAGACCGCTTGCCTGCGTTTGTAAGTTCAAACGACTCGTGGGGTTAGGATCTTTTTTTTTTTTTTTTTTGCTTGAAAGCCTTCCCTGTCCACCCAGCAGTAAATGGGTACCTGATTCAATTCGGAAAAGGTTAATGGCAGTAGAAGGAGCAGGATGGCCACCGCCTTCCATCATGCCATGCGCCAGACGCAATGAACCTCTGATAGTGTACTGTCCCTACCGCTATTAGGCTATGGGACTTTAACGTTAACCCCTTTTGCTCTTAATTAGGTCTAACAGTTTACGAAATACCATTTTGGCTACCTGTTCAAAAATCACCACGAATGCGTGGAGGAAACATGTTACCGAGAAGACAGGGTTGATAAAAACTGGGGAAAATATAGTACATAATCATCAGGAATTCTAGCCCGCTTTGTGGGGGTGCTTTTTGTCGTTGCAATATCTCGTAACAAAACGAACGGGACCTTTCAACGGTCAACTTTCAGAGCGGAAAACGAGCACAGAAGAGGTGAAATCGATGTGCGGAGGTTCCTGGAACAAGAAAACAAAAGATCCCGATAATTACAGACAAAAAAAAGGCAGCGAGAGGACGTGGAAGAAGAACTATCCCATGGCAACCCAGCTCATGCAGAACAGTGACCGTGGTTTGACAAGGCAAGGGCCCAAATGGAGACGTAGTCTTCACTCCTCGCCTGCCTGAGTGCTTCTCTCGCCAGATTGGCCGCGGAGGGAAAACTGAGCCTGAATAGATTGCGTCTGCAACATGATTCCATTCCATGCCCATCACTTCGTGTCCGTCTCTCTCTCTCTCCTCTCTCTCTCGCTCTCTCTCTCTCTCTCTCTCTCTCTCTCTCTCTCTCTCTCTCTCTCTCTCCCTCTCTCGAGCAAAATTAGACCGCAGTTCAACTCGACGACAATGTTCGCTGCGTGGTCGACAGAAGCTGAAAATTAAGTCCACGGTGGAACGAAACACAGCATCATTTGTTAGGAGACATGGGTCTAGGGCAAGCTAAAACCATGGAAACGAGCCTTTGGTCAATCAAGAACATTGACAACCTAAAACTACAGAGATTAGTTTATGACTGTTCAAGAACGATGACGATCAAAAAATATGTACATAATCCATAACATATTCAGAATGGATTCAAAATGTGCAATTATATAAAAATTTCGTCCAGTCCGGAAGTATGGAATGCCCCTGCTACTTTGGGCGGAAATAAAAAAAAAAACGATGGCAGTCAAACAAAAACAACGACTGTACAACAACAATGACAATCTGAAACTATGGACATGAGCCTGTGTCTTTTCTTTTGTATGAAACACAATGAGTGTCAAAAGTTAGGGAGATTAGCCTATAACTATTTAAAAACAATAACCATTGAAAAGTGGAGGACAGCTGAACGTGTCCTTGAGATGAAAAAAGGTCTACAAACTGTGAAATTTTATCTACAATCTTGTGAAGCTTAACTAGTAATATTCGAACAGGTCAAATCATTATCCTTCAGATTTACAACAAAAAAAAAAATTGTCTACATCTGTGAAATCTTATTTCCAATCTTGTGAGGCTCAAACTAGCGTTATTCGAACAAGTCAAATCATTCCCGTGTGTGTGTGTGTGTGTGTGTGTGTGTGTGTGTGTGTGTGTGTGTGTGTGTGTGCGCGCGCGCGCGCGCGTGCGCGCGCACGCGCATGAAATGGAACTGCGTTACTGAGTCAAGAACAATGACATACTAACTCGGTAGGACCGTACACCTAACGTGCATCAGTATCAACGACAGTCTATATCCGCGGTGATGAACGCCAACAACCACATCATTCAGCAACAAGATGAAAAAATCCGATAACAACGAGAACTGCAAAAAAAAAACCCAGATCTTTCAAAAGCATCTGTTCTTTACTACTTCTGGCACTAGCCTGAATTCACCAAATGGCGACAGCCTGCTTTCTTTCCTCAACCCGAACGCAGTGTAACAGAGTATGTACAACAGTCGAAAATTGTGAAATCAGATTTCAGTCTGGGACGAACAGCAGCGAAGAGAGGGGGGGGGGGGGGGGGGGGGGGGGGGGGGGGGGGGGGAGGGGGCAGGGCTAGGGAAAGGTAAGTCCATTTTTAGGGTGTCTAAATCGCTTCCGAATGGAAGTACACTGGCCAAAAGTGGTTGAGCAGCGAAAGGAAGAACAGGGCAAAAAGGAGCCAAATGAGAATCGGAAGGAGGGGAAATGGGATACGTGTTAACCAGGTGGAAAACATTTTGCTCAGGGATCAGAGCGGGGATTCAGGAAGTGGTGGGTGGGTGGGTGGGAGGGGGAGGGGGGAGAGGGGGCAGGCGGAGGGCGGAGAGGGGCGTAGTGAATGAAATGGTGCCGGCTAGGCGGGTGGGTGGCAGGGAGAGGGATGGAGGGGGGAGGGAGGGTAGACATGGAAGTTGAGAAGGGGGTTGGGGGGGGGGGGGGGGGGGAAGAGACTCTCGATCTGTGTTATATTGTCCTTGACGCCAATACTGTGACGTTTTCTTCTCTTGAGGGTTTCTTTTTCTTTTTCTCCCGGAAAACGCTTTAAAGTTAGTGTTGAACAAGAGTGAAAATCTGTAGGGTTGAACACCAATTCAGCAACGACCTGAACCCACACAATCATCCGACAACAACGAAAATGAAAGTTACGAAGAGAGAATGTAGATGTGTAAAGCTGAAGACATCATCCAAACAACGAAAAGAATGTTAAATCTTCGGAGCTGAATACAGCATCGATTAGTACGGACGAGAATGTAAACCGGGAGGGTTGAACATAACAATATTTAGTGAGAACGAGAGTGAAAATCAGTAGAGTTGTACGTAAGATCATTTGCTGAGGATGAGAATGTAAATCGATAGAGTCGAAAACATCATTTCGCAAGGACAAGAATGTAAACCGGTATTGTTGAACACAGTATCATTTGCCAAGGACATGATTGTAAAACTGGTAGAGTTGAACACAATATCATTTACCAAGGACATGAACGTAAATTGCTAAGAGTTGAACAGCAAGGACGAAAATGTTAATCTGTAGAGTTGAACACGTTATTTAGCAAGGACGAGAATATTAATCTGTGGAGTTGAATACAATATCATTTAGCAAGGACGCGAATGTTAATCTGTGGAGTTGAACATATCGTCATTTTGCCAGGACGAGAATATTAATCTGAGAAGCTGAACATAACGTCATTCACTGAGAACGAGAATTTTAAATCTACAGAGCTGAACATACAACTTCTATCAAATCAAACGAGAAAGTGAACCTGTGGAACTGTGCACATCGTCATTCAGCAATGATGAAAATGTAAACCTAGTGCGCTAAAAGTAGCTTCACATACTTTCTAACAAAACCGTGGAGGTAAATGCATTATTGTCATTCAACAACACTAATGATGTAAGCCTGTACCTTCAGTAAGGACCAGGGTGAAAAACTGTCGAGTTCAACACAGCAGTGTTCAGTAAAGATGAGAAACGTAAACCTACAGAACTGAACATTGAAAACAGTATGATTTATCATATTACAAGTAAGGGCAGAGTATCCCATGTTGAAACATGGGAGCAAAAGTTGTCTTCCTTGCAAAGCAAAAGTTGTCTTCCTTGCAACACACGAAAATTGCGCAAGTTATCTTCCTTGCAACGTAGTTGCCTTCCTTGCTTGTTAGTTATCGTTAGCGCCTCCCTCATTTAAGGAGGAGAATGTAAGCATGAATGGATGAACTCAACACCTGTTAGCAACAAACGAGAATGAACATATGCAGATCTGAGCACTGCATTGTTCAGTAAGGATAACGATGTAAATTTAAAGAGCAGAACACAAAATTATTCAATGAAGACGAGCAGCAATTTCATGGCGGTGGGTGTGAAACCTAACGAGAAGCACAAACATTTTGCAACCTATTACGGGAACAGTGTACACAATATATTGATGTAAGCCATTCTAAATCGTTACCAGAGAGGAAAGACAGAAATCCATGAATCACTGTGACTCGTAAATTAAGGTTCAACCTATTGCGTACAGCAACAGATGTTGAGTACCGGCAGAGCGAAATATGGCTTGGAATCTGCATTAACTGACATTCACAGTATTGAAGTTTCAAAGGGACAAAGAGAAGAAAACCACCAAAATATGTCATCCCTTCTTCATTTTTCATACATAAGCACACATGCGCGCCCACATCTGTGCGAATACACACACACACACACACAGAGAGAGAGAGAGAGAGAGAGAGAGAGAGAGAGAGAGAGAGAGAGAGAGAGAGAGAGAGAGAGAGAATGTCCGGCATCACCTATCACCTTACAGAAATTGTCATTTTCAGTTAACAGAGAAACAAACCATCCACGACAAGTCTTCGGATACTACATATTGTTCAGTTTATATATTTTGCAACCACACGACAAAAGACTATTTTTCTTAACGAATTCTAACGCTGTCAATTTACATATGTTGCAACCACACGACAAAAGACTGCTTTTCTAAAAGAATTTTTACGCTATCGGTTTATATATTTTGCAACCACACGACAGAAGAAAATTTTTCTTAACAAATGCTTACGCTGTTTAGCTTTTTAGTGATGCTGACTATCTTAGTAAACTGTATCTTCATGACAATTACGTCATGGCCAGTTCCCTCCTGGGTAGAGTAAGTAGCTTTCTTTCATTTAAGACATTTTTTTTATCACAATGTTTACAGCCTTTTTCACTTTCCGTACCCGTCTATGTATGTAATCCGAAAGTTCCTTTTTGGAACTGCTTGAACCTTTTCTTTGTCCATTTCTATTTAATTATCCTTGACCATTTTGCTGTTTAGTGTGTCTTGTATGGATGCTCGTCTGTACTCTGCATGGATGTGGTCTGGTGTTGGCTATTCTGTCTTTTGAATGCCATGGAAGCAGATGTATGTACCTGAAATTCATGGTCTGTTGATTTTTTTCTTGTTACTCTTCCGAATGCTTTTTTTTTTTTTTTTTTGGACGTGAGATGTATTGTTGGTTTGAATGTTTATGCATTTGAAAACTGTTGTGAGCTTTATTGAGCTTATTTTCATTCAATATTCATCTTCAGCAAAGACGGTGTTGAACATGAAATCGATAAAATGAGACAAGTTATCTTTTGCAGATGGAACTCAAGCATGGTTTTTCTTGTTTGATTGAGAAAGGTCTCACTCTTGTTTCAGATTCATCGTTATACCAGCTCGCGCACATAGGTATACCTACTTAAGCATCACATAGATACACTCACCTAAAGATTTTTCCCATAACTTCAAGATTTCATGAAAGGATCGGCAGATGAATGTATTATTCAAGTACGAAATAATGATAATCAGGAGACCCTAAAAGAAAAAATCATAAATCCTTTTATCTTGAGGCAGAGACAACTGATAACATTTTAAGACAGTTTATCTGGAGAACTTCAAGTACTGATCTGAGGGTTGAAATTGTATTGTCATCGTTGCAGCTTTCGTTGCATGCGAAGTGAAAAAAAAAACCCTGTCATTTTCTCCCTGTTCTGTTTTTTTTTATGTCAATGAAAAGTATTTGTGTCTAAAATCACCAATTTTTTTTCTAAGAAATTAAGCTGAATTCCACCATTATCGTATTGTGAGAACACAATAATGGTTGCTCCCATTTTCCAACGTTATACCTATTTTCGTATACTGGACAGTATTTATCTACGTATGCAAAGTTTGAATACACTTTTCGTTTAGATGGAAAGCCTATGTACCATGCATATATTGGACATAGTGTCGAACTACGCGTGTAGACCACCTTCTCAATGAGACTACACATTACCCATTGTTCGGACGAGTTAAATCGCCAAGGTTTGTACGATGCATGGGTGAGGCCTAACCAACCTTCTTTCTGTTACAAAAGGTGGTGCTACCCACAGGTTTGCTATGAGTTTACGACTGACAGTGTTGGTATTCCGTGATCATGAGGTCTCTTACTTAGATGTAGAACTACAGACTCATGCATTTATTAAGTTTCAGTTACCACGACAGGGGTCTGCCATCAGAAGCATTGATTCCTGGTCAGCAGCTCTGTGGCAACAATACATGACTAATATTAAAGGAATCAGTTCATCGACAGCCGCTCTTCTGCAACAAGTGATGACTGTTGCCAGAAGCATCATTTATGGTTAGTTGCTCCGCGACGTTTTTTTTTTTTTTTTCACGTGATGTTGCGTTGTTTTTCAAGATCTTCCGAAATCAGCTGGTACTTTCCTCGGCCCTTACCAAGCCAGGACTGGCAAAACGAAGCGAGAACCTGGGGTCAAGACAGTGGCTGGTGATTGTGAAGTTACAATGAACTGGCACGGACTGCTCAAACAGTTCAAAGAAACAATACGTAGAGTTGCTGTTGGTCACTTCTGTTGCAAGCGCTCCTGTCACGCCTCATTTTTTTCCTTGACGAGTATGACAACACCGCAGGCAGAAGAGTGTACACAGCAGCGGAAATGGCACCTCCCATTATCTGGTGTTGATAACTCTGCTTGAACGATGAGGGGCTGGTATACGAAGCCTCAATTGATGGTCAGTGGTTGTACTTCAACAATACGCAGGTATTAGAGGCATCGGTAGCCCGGCAGCTCAGTTTCAACCATTCGGAGCTGCTGTCAGAGAAATTCAGTTACGGTCAGTGGCTCTGTTGCAAGGATGTAGACCCACTGATGGAGGTCTGGATCCCTAGTCAGTTCGGCTCAACAGCTTGGATAACAAATCCGTTGACATGATCGGGAGATACAAAGGGTCGGTGTAATTGTCTTCCTTCCCACAGCATCGTGCCTCCGTTCAAGACCCAGGCATTGTTGTTTTTTTTTCCACAATGGCTGATTTTGAAGAAAGCCATTTATTTAACAAATCTGTGTCTGGCCCCGCACGCCGCGCTGTCCTTAATGGTCGCCATGGCGTTGCAGTGAGGCCCGATTTACGAAACTTCATTCTGTTGCTATGCACATTGTTACTATGTCAATCCTAACGTTCTGAATCTGGATGGAATAGTCAAAAGACATCCACGCGCGAGATGTTATTGGAGCTCGGGGGATGACAGAGAAAAAAGAAAAGAAAATCACTCTACCTAGAAGTATGTTTATTCGACATCTCTTATTTACGTGGTGGTATAGATCTTGATGCAACAGGGGAAGCTTTGGAAAGCCCTACCTTTTACTTCCATAGAAGCCAGCCCAGCCTCTGTCCTGATTAATGCGAGTGTCTAGCCCCTGACTGACGGTGGGCTCCAAAGATTGTTATGCGCTCATCAGCTTTTATTTCAACCGTTCATTCTGAGCAATGACACCAAAGTTTATTGTGGTGGCAGGTGACTTTTATCGTGGCCCGTTCCTTATGGTCGATGAGTCCAAAAGATTATGACGGTTGTACCAAATTTTATCGTGGCTCGCCCCGTACGTTTACTGTAGTGAGACGTTCTTTTGGACGAGATGGTACTCTACGCCGCAAGTACAGGTGCAGACATCTCTGCCAGCAGTGGTAATATCCCAAGCTCCACAACACCTGTGCTACGTCTTCGTGATGATGGCTCCACGTTGTATCGTAGTGCCTCTTTCTTTATGTTTTAGGGCCATTGTCTCCCATTTTCTTTTTATAATGCTGAAGCCATATTATGTATGTTGTAGTGGTAGTGTATTCTCTGAAAGCAACCTAGTGTTGCAGGATTTTTTTTCTTGACAGAAGAAACGCTGTTTAACGTTTTAGTCATGCTGACTATCGTTGTAAACTGTGTCTTCATGACACTGACATCATGGCAAACCACCCCACTGGGTAGAGTAAGTAATGACGTATTCCCCAATTTCCGGAGCATTTTCTTGCATTTTCTTTCACTCTGGCACCATGTAGTTTTCTTTTTAACGTTCACATACATAGAGCTAGGAAACTTTTTCCCTACTTTCCGATCACATCTTAATAGCTGCAGCTGCTGTTTCACCTGTTTGCATTTGTAGTTTTTTCATAATGGCTTTTTTTGTATGTGTATCTCTTTTTGTAGCAGATCCTCGCTTCTGCGCTTTTGTTTATGTCAGTTCTTAGGAATGTTTTAACAAGTGTCTTGCTGAATTTGCACTACTTTGGTAGATCATTTTTATAGGAAAAAAAAAAACATTTTCTTCTTTGGATCCTTTCTTTTTTTTTTCTGTCTTACTAACATAGTTTTGTTTTTTGCTATGCGCTTTTGATTCTAAACTCGCCGTCTGTTTTCTTTTTGCATACTTTTTTGCATTCTTTCATGCCATTAACTTCATCAATGATTATTGACACGTACTCCATTAACAATCATATTCATGTCATTAACTTCCTCAGTGATCGAGTTATGTTTTACTAATTACGCCCTTATTGTCACACCATTAAGCTTGTTAACGACCAATTTGTGCCCCATGAATTAAAAAAAAATCATTTTCTAACACTTTTAATCGGTTTGTATTTGTTATGATTAGTTTAATGCACTTTGAAAAGAATTTCTGCGCAATACATAATTTGCTCGTTCTCTCCCACTCTTTGAGTACAGGTTCAAGTATATCGGATTCGTCCGCCTAATTGTGTATTGTTCTCTTCTTTTTGTGACACATCCAAAATACGTATTGCTGTTTAAATCCGGAAAGAAGTCTTATGAAACGCATGGCGATAATCTCTATATTCAAAATGTCTCAGTGAGTTCATTTTTTTCAGAATTCAGTATAAAGACTTTCTTTGAACATTAACGGAAGAATTCATGAATTGTCGGTCTTGACTAAATGGTAGCCGTCGCCCGTCGAAGCAAAGACTACATGACTGACGATCACAGAAATGGGTCTGAGGCAGATGATACGACACTTTGTGTCGCAATGTCAGTCTCAGACTGGGTGAGCTCAATTGGTGACTTTTCCTTCATAGATTGCCAAGAAACCCAACATACTCAGACAGCTTGTAACACCACTGGAATGCAGTGTGACTGTTGAACGTAGGTAGATCAGGAGCGACCAGCATGCTTGAGGAGAATTAGGGACATGAAATCAGAAGTGATTTAGATCAAGATCTACTAAAAACGAATTTTGAGATAAAACTTTCGGGAGAAAGCTCATGCCAAAAAAAAAAAATAATAATAATAATGTTGCTTGATTATTGATCAATAGAAAAACAAAACCAAACATCGGTCGATCGATCAATCGATAATTACATAACCAGAGATAGATAGATAGAGATAGAGATACCGATAGAGAGACAGACAGACAAGAAAGCAGGTAGACAGACAAGCAGGCAGATAGATAGATAGATAGATAGATAGATAGATAGACAGGCAGAGAAACTGACGGACAGACAAACAGACTGACTGACTGACAGACTGACTGACTGACAGAAAAAAAGAGAAAGAGATGGACGGATGGACCGACGACGGACAGACAGCTGACAGAAAGACAGACTGACTGATAGATAGATAGATAGATGGAAGAACGGACAGACGGACGGCAGACAGATAGATAGATAGACAGACAGATAGATAGATAGATAGATAGACAGACAGTCAGACAGATAGATAGATAGATAGATAGACTGACTGACTGACAGATAGACAGACTGACTGACTGACAGAAAAAGAGAAAGAGATGCATGGATGGACGGATGGACCGACGGACAGACAGCTGACAGAAAGACAGACAGACAGACAGACTGACTGATAGAGAGATATAGATAGATAGATAGATAGATAAACAGATACATAGATGGATGGATGGATGGATGGAAGAACGGACAGACGGACGGCAGACAGATAGATAGATAGACAGATAGACAGACAGATAGATAGATAGATAGATAAATATAGACATACATACATACAGACAGACAGACAGACAGATAGATAGATAGATAGATAGACTTGTAGCAGTTCAGGTTAATGGACGAAACTCCAGCCATATCAAAACTAAAACTGGTGACAGGATACAACTGCAAGGAATACCCGTCAATATAGAACCCGCGTTTGGGCATTCTTGTGTGCGCAACCTGAATAATTTGAGCACCTTCTTTCCTGCCCCCCCCTCCCCCCCCCCCCCCCCCCCCCCTCCTCTGTCTCTGTCTCTCTCTCTCTCTTCCATCCTCTTCCCGCCCGTCTCCTCCCCCCTCCCCTCCTCCTTCTTCACTCCCCCGCCCTTCCCCTAACCTTCTCCTTCCTACCCCCTTCTTTCCTACCCCCCTTTATCTCTCGTCTTATTGGTGTTGGTGTTTTGCGACGATAAAAAAAAAAAAAACAGAAAAAAAAAAATTCCTTGACCAGGCTAACAAATTTTAACATCTCCGTTATGATCACCATTA
The DNA here is from genome assembly GCA_016801955.1 of Conus betulinus. Classification (NCBI taxonomy): domain Eukaryota; kingdom Metazoa; phylum Mollusca; class Gastropoda; order Neogastropoda; family Conidae; genus Conus; species Conus betulinus. The sequence goes on from JADBJO010000014.1 coordinate 1,586,271, forward strand.
TAGTCAACTGTGTCTTCATGGCGCGTTCTGACGGCGCCCCTGATGAATTAGAGTAAGTATCGGTCACCCCTGGCCCAGATCGGCGTATTGTGCTGTGCAGGACAGAGTGTACTCGTACATTATATCTATATACTCAGTACGTACCCCGTATTTATCTATATATATCACTACACCGAGGGCACAGACAACTTGTCAGTCGTGGCATCTGTTCGTGTATGTTACCCATACTTACATATTCATGCATTGATTATGTGCTCGTATTTAAGAAGATTGCTTGATCCTGATACGCACGATGCTGAATATTTAAGATGCCCTAATTGCTCCCCCCCCCCCACCCCCGCCCCCCTCCACTTGCCCCTCACCCCCACTGCCCCTTCCCCTCCTCCCCCCCCCCCCCCCCCCCCCCCCGCGCCCTCCCCGTCCCCAACCCCTAGTCAGCTCATCTTCCTCGTCGTTGTATCAACGTTCACCACCCAGGAGTAGATATCCTCGTTCACCTATCTTTAGTGCACTTAACCCTCATAGAATTGTACCATTTCCCATGTATTCATGTTTTTTCTGTATTTTTTTTTTCTTCTGTTCATTTACGCTAGTTGATTAACGCTATGTTGTTTGTATTAGTTTGTAGAACAGATCTTTTTTTTTTTTTTTTTCCCCTTTTTCTTCTTGCAGTGTTCTTATTTTTTCTTCTGGATGCATAAGTGTGGCTAGAGGATGGAAAAGTTACGTGTGCCTTTAAGTTGTTATCATCGGGCTGAAACTGATGCTTAGCGAGGCTGCATGAGCATGATTGTTTTCAGGTATCATACTTAGATCATTTTAGTGTGTTATCTGGTTTGAACAACTTGCTAATTACTGGCCTGGGTGAGTGAGTCTTAATCTAAGAGAGTTTCTACGGAGAGTAAGAGAGAGAGAGAGAGAAGAGAGAGAGAGAGAGAGAGAGAGAGAGAGAGAGAGAGAGAGAGAGAGAGAGAGAGAGAGAGAGACAAGACAGAGAGAGACAAAGAGAGACAAACAGAGACAGACAGACAGAGACAGACAGAGAGACAGATAGACTGACGGACATATAGACAGACGGAGCGGCATTTAGTCAAAAAACAGACCCAAAAAAATATACAAACAAATTTGTCTGAGTAAGTATTCTAGATCAAATAATTGATTACATGATGCTTTACATATGGATCAGATTATTTGTTTTCCTTTTTCTTCTCTCTTCTTCTTTTTTTTTCT
>JADBJO010000014.1:1592500-1600000 GCA_016801955.1 Conus betulinus
TAAGTCTCCGCCTTTCTGGCAAGTCTCTGGTAAGTCTCTGCCTTTCTGGTAAGTCTCCGCCTTTCTGGCAAGTCTCTGCCTCTCTGGTAAGTCTCTGCCTTTCTGGTAAGTCTCTGCCTTTCTGGTAAGTCTCTGCCTCTCTAGTAAGTCTCTGCCTTTCTGGTAGGTCTCTGCCTTTCTGGCAAGTCTCTGCCTCTCTGATAAGTCTCTGCCTCTCTGGTAAGTCTCTACGTAAGTCTATGCGTCTCTGGGAAATTTCTGCCTTTCTGGCAAGTCTCTGTCTCTCTGGTAAGTCTCTGCCTCTCTGGTAAGTCTTTGGGCCTCTGGTAAGTCTCTGCTAAGTCTCTGCCTCTCTGGCAAGTCTATGCCTATCTGGTAAGCCTCTGCCTTTCTGGTAAGGCTCTGCCTCTCCGGCAAGTCTCTGCTTCTTTGGTAAGTCTCTGCCTTTCTGGTAAGTCTCTGCCTTTCTGGTAAGTCTCTGCATCTCTGGTACGTCTCTGCCTTTCTAGTAAGTCTCTGTGTCTCTGGTGAGTCTGCTTCTCTGGTAAGTCTCTGCCTCTCTGGTACGTCTCTGCTTCTCTAGTATGCCTCTGCCTTTCTGGTAAGTCTCTGCCTTTCTGGTAAGTCTCCGCCTTTCTGGTAAGTCTCTGCCTCTCTGGCAAGACTCTACGTAAGTCTATGCGTCTCTGGGAAATTTCTGCCTTTCTGGCAAGTCTCTGTCTCTCTGGTAAGTCTCTGCCTCTATGGTAAGTCTTTGGGCCTCTGGTAAGTCTCTGCTAAGTCTCTCTGCCTCTCTGGCAAGTCTATGCCTATCTGGTAAGCCTCTGCCTTTCTGGTAAGGCTCTGCCTCTCCGGCAAGTCTCTGCTTCTTTGGTAAGTCTCTGCCTTTCTGGTAAGTCTCTGCCTTTCTGGTAAGTCTCTGCATCTCTGGTACGTCTCTGCCTTTCTAGTAAGTCTCTGTGTCTCTGGTGAGTCTGCTTCTCTGGTAAAGTCTCTGCCTCTCTGGTACGTCTCTGCTTCTCTAGTATGCCTCTGCCTTTCTGGTAAGTCTCTGCCTTTCTGGTAGGTCTCCGCCTTTCTGGTAAGTCTCTCCGCCTTTCTGGTAAGTCCTCTGCCTCTCTGGCAAGACTCTGCCTTTCTGGCAAGTCTCTGCCTCTCTGGTAGTCTCTCTGCCTTTCTGGTAAGTCTCTGCCTTTCTGGTAAGTCTCTGCCTCTCTGATAAGTCTCTGCCTCTCTGGTAAGTCTCTACGTAAGTCTATGCGTCTCTGGGAAATTTCTGCCTTTCTGGCAAGTCTCTGCCTTTCTGGTAAATCTCTGCCTCTCTGGTAAGTCTTTGGGCCTCTGGTAAGTCTCTGCTAAGTCTCTGCCTCTCTGGCAAGTCTATGCCTATCTGGTAAGCCTCTGCCTTTCTGGTAAGGCTCTGCCTCTCTCCGGCAAGTCACTGCCTCTTTGGTAAGTCTCTGCCTTTCTGGTAAGTCTGCCTTTCTGGTAAGTCTCTGCATCTCTCTGGTGAGTCTCTGCTTCTCTGGTAAGTCTCTGCCCTCTCTGTACGTCTCTGCTTCTCTAGTATGCCTCTGCCTTTCTGGTAAGTCTCTGCCTTTCTGGTAAGTCTCTGCCCTCTCTGGTAAGTCTCTCTGCCTTTCTGGTAAGTCTCTGCCTTTCTGGTAGTCTCTGCCTTTCTAGTAAGTCTCTGTGTCTCTGGTGAGTCTCTGCTTCTCTGGTAAGTCTCTGCCTCTGTGGTACGTCTCTGCTTCTCTAGTATGCCTCTGCCTTTCTGGTAAGTCTCTGCCTTTCTGGTAAGTCTCTGTCTCTCTGGTAAGTCTCTGCCTTTCTGGCAAGTCTCTACCTTTCTGGTAATTCTCTGTCTCTCTGGTAAGTCGCTGCCTCTCTGGTGATTCTCTGCGTCTCTGGTAAGTCTCTCTGCCTTTCTGGTAAGTCTCTGTCTCTCTGGTAATTCTCTGCGTCTCTGGTAAGTCTCTGCCTTTCTGGTAAGTCTCTGCCTTTCTGGTAAGTTTCTACCTCTCTGGCAAGTCTCTGTCTTTCTATCAAGTCTCTGCTTATCTGACAAGTCTCTTCTCTCTCTCTGGTAAGTCTCTGCCTTTCTGGTAAGTCTCTGCTTTTGGCAAGTCTATGCCTTTCTGGTAAGTCTCTGCCTCTCTGGTAAGTCTCTGCCTCTCTGGTAAGTCTCTGCCTTTCTGGTAAGTCTCTGCCTTTCTGGCAAGTCTCTGCCTTTCTGGTAAGTCTCTGCCTCTCTGGTAAGTCTCTGCCGTTTTCTGGCAAGTCTCTGCCTCTCTGGTAAAGTCTCTGCCTCTCTAGTAAGTCTCTGCCTCTCTAGTAAGTCTCTGCCTTTCTGGTAAGTCTCTGCCTTTCTGATAAGTCTCTGCCTCTCTGATAAGATAGTCTCTGCCTCTCTGGTAAGTCTCTGCCTCTCTGATAAGTCTCTGCCTTTCTGGTAAGTCTCTGCCTTTCTGGCAAGTCTCTACCTTTCTGGTAAGTCTCTGCCTTTCTGGCAAGTCTCTGCCTTTCTGGTAAGTTTCTACCTTTCCTCCTACTGTTTTTTTTTTCTTTCTATTTCTCATGCTAAGTCTCTATCTATTTTGCTGCATCCGTTTCTACTTGTCAGGTCTCTGTCTTTTCTACTCTCTCTCTCTCTCTCTCTCTTCCTCCTCTCTCTCTCTCTCTCTCTCTCCTCTCCTCTCTCTCTCTCTCCACCCATTCCTTTTCTCACCCCGCCTCTACCTCCTCTCCGATCCTCTTCATTTCCCTTTCCTCCTCCTTCGTCATGACGCCTCATTCTCCTCCTCTCTCTCCTCTTCCTTCCTCCTCCTCCTTCTTCCTCCTCCCCCCCCCCTCCCTCGTCTTCCCTCTCCCCCTCTCCTTGCAATGTGTAAGTCTATTTGTGTATGCGAGTCTGTGTCTTTACATGCGTAGACTTTCCTTGATGACGACCGCTAAATCTCTCTCTCTCTCTCTCTCTCTCTCCCTCTCTCTCTCTCTCTCCTCTCTCTCCTCTCTCTCTCTCCTCCCTCTCTCTCTCTCTCTCTCTCTCTCTCTAGAAATTTTACATCGCCAAAAATTTATTGTAACACCCCTTCAAGCTTTGAAACGTTCACTTCTTCTCGCAAACATAACAAATCTATACAAATTAAAACTTGCAACATATATTTATAGAACCTTTGAGATTACAAATTGATAATGAAAAAATAAATAACAATACGCTTATTTTTATGTACCTCTGGCTCGTGTTCCCCATCCCTCCATCAGTACCATCTCTGTCATCTCCTCTACACCTCCCGTCTCCCCCCTCCACCCCCCCCCCCCCCCCCCCCCCCCCCCCCCCCCCCCCCCCCCCCGTTCTTCTTCATTTCCCCTTCCCTTCGCCTTCGTCATGTCACCTCACTCCACTTCCTCCTCCTCCTCCCCCCCCCCCCCCCACACCTCTTCCTCCTCCTCCTCTAATTCTCCTCCTCCCCCTTCTCCCCCTGCTCCAACTCCTTCTTCTCCCCCCCCTTTTTCCTCCTCCTCCTCCTCCCTCTCCTCCTCCTCCTCCCACTTTTTTCTCTCGTCCACCTGCTCCTTCCTTCTTCCTCCCACTCGTTCCCTCACTCCTTTCCTTTCCTCCTCCTCCTCCTCCCCTCCTGCTCATTCTTCTTCCTCCATCTCCTTCCCTCCTCCTCCTCCTTCCTCTTGTCCCCTCCTCCCTCCTATTTCTCCTTCTTCCTCCTCCTTTCCCTCCTCCTCCTTCTCCTCCTCTTCCACCCCTCCTCTTCCCCCCCTCCTCCTTCTCTTTCACTCCTCCTCCTCTTCCACCTCTCCTCCTCCCTCCTTCTCTTTTCACTCCTCCTCCTCCCTCCTCCTCCTCTTTCACACGCCCTCCTCCTCCTCCTCCTCCTCTCTTCCACCCCTACTCCTCCTTCCTCCTCCTCTTTCACTCCTCCTCCTCCCTCCCCTCCTCCTCCTCTTTCACGCCTCCTCCTCCCTCTCCTCCTCTTCCCACCCTCCTCCTCCCTCCTCCCTCCTCTTTCACTCCTCCTCCTCCCTCCTCCTCCTCTTTCACGCACTGCCTCCTCCTCCTCTTTCATTCCGCCTCCTCCTCCCCTCCTCCTCCTCTTTCACTCCTCCTCCTCCTCTTTCCCCCCCTCCTCCTCCCTCCTCCTCCTCTTTCACTCCTCCTCCTCCTCTTCCACCCCTCCTCCTCCCTCCTCCTCCTCTTTCACTCCGCCTCTTCCTCTCCACCTCTCCTTCTCCCTCCTCCTCTCCTCTTTCACCCTCCTCCTCCCTTCTCCTCCTCTTTCACTCCTCTTCCTCCCTCCTCCTCCTCTTTCACCCCTCCTCCTCCCCTCCTCCTCCTCTTCACTCACCCCTCCTCCTCGCTCCTCCTCCTCTTTCACCCCTCCTCCTCCCTCCTCCTCCTCTTTCACCCCTCCTCCTTCTCTTTCACCCCCCTCCTCCCTCCTCCTCCTCCTTTCATTCACCCCTCCTCCTCCTCTTTCACGCCTCCTCCTCCCTCCTCTTTCACGCCTCCTCCTCCCTCCTCCTCCTCTTTCACGCCTCCTCCTCCCCTCCTCCTCCTCCTCCACCCCTCCTCCTCCCTCCTCCTCCTCCTCTTTCACCCCTCCTCCTTCTCTTTCACCCCCTCCTCCCTCCTCCTCCTCTTTCACCCCTCCTCCTCCTCTTTCACGCCTCCTCCTCCTCCTCTTTCAACGCCTCCTCCTCCCTCCTCCTCCTCTTTCACGCCTCCTCCTCCTCTTTCACGCCTCCTCCTCCCTCCTCCTCCTCTTTCACGCCCTCCTCCTCCTCTTTCACGCCTCCTCCTCCCTCCTCCTCCTCTTTCTTTCCACTCCTCCTCCTCCTCTTCCCCCCTCCTCCTCCCTCCTCCTCCTCTTTCACTCCTCCTCCTCCTCTTCCACCTCTCCTCCTCCCGCTCCTCCTCCCCTCCTCCTCTTTCACTCCTCCTCTTCCTCTTCCACCTCTCCTCCTCCCCTCCTTCTCTTTCACCCCTTCTCCTCCCTCCTCCTGCTCTTTCACTCCTCCTCCTCCCTCCCTCCTCCTCCTCTTTCACTCCTCCTCCCTCCTCCTCCTCTGTCTGTCCCTCCTCCTCCTCCTCCTCTTTCGACTCCTCCTCCCTCCCTCCTCCTCCTCTTTCACCCCCCTCCTCCCTCCCCTTCCTCCTCTTTCACACCCTCCTCCTCGCTCCTCCTCCCTCTCTCACACCCCTCCTCCTCCCTCCTTCTCCTCTTTCATCCTCCTCCTCCCCTCCTCCTCCTCTTTCACCCCCCTCCTCCCCCTCCTCCTCCTCTTTCACCCCTCCTCCTCCTCCTTCTCCCTCCTCTTTCACCCCTCCTTCTCCTTCCTCCTCCTCTTCCACCCCTCCTTCCTCCCTCCCCTCCTCCTCTTTCACCTCTCCTTCTTCCTCCTCCTCTTTAACGCCTCCTCCTCCTCCCTCCTCCTCCTCTTTCACCCCTCCTCCTCCCTCCTCCTCCTCTTTCACCTCTCTCCTCCTCCCTCCTCCTCCCCCTTTCATTCCTCTCCCTCCTCCTCCTCCTCCTCCTCTTTCACCCCTCCTCTCCCTCCTCCTCCTCTTTCACCTCTCCTCCTCCCTCCTCCTCCTCCTTCACCCCTCCTCCTCCCTCCTCCTCCTCTTTCACCCCTCCTCCTCCCTCCTCCTCCTCTTTCACCTCTCCTCCTCCCCTCCTCCTCCTCTTTTTTCACCTCTCCTCCTCCCTCTTTCTCCTCTTTCATCCTCCTCCCTCCTTCCTCCTCCTCTTTCACCTCTCCTCCTCCCTTCTCCTCCTCTTTTCACCTCTCCTCCTCCCTCCTCCTCCTCTTTCACCTCTCCTCCTCCTTCCTCCTCCTCTTCACCTCTCTCCTCCTCCTCCCTCCTCCTCCTCTTTCACCTCTCCTCCTCCTTCCTCCTCCTCCTCTTTCACCTCTCCTCCTCCTTCCTCCTCCTCCTCTTTTTCACCTCTCCTCCTCCTTCCTCCTCCTCTTTCACCCCTCCTCCTCCCTCCTCCTCTTTCACCCCTCCTCCTTCTCTTTCACCCACCCCCTCCTCCCTCCTCCTCTTCACCTCTCCTCCTCCTTCCTCCTCCTCCTCTTTCACCCCTCCTCCTCCTTCCTCCCCCTCTTTCACCTCTCCTCCTCCTCATTCCTCCTTCTCTTTCACCTCTCCTCCTCCCTCCTCCTCCTCTTTCTTCACCCCTCCTCCCTCCCTCCTCCTCTTTCACCCTCTCCTCCTCCCTCTTCCTCCTCTTTCACCCTTCCTCCTCCCCTCCTCCTCCTCTTTCACCTCTCCTCCTCCTCCCCTCTCCTTTCTTTCTTTTCCTTCCTCCTGCTCCTCCCTCTCCTCCTCCTCCCCTTTCTCCTCCCCCTCCTCTCCCCATCTTTCCTTCCCCTCTTCCTCCTCCCCCTCCTTCCTCCTAATCCTCCATCTCCCTCTCCTCCCTCCTCCTCCTCCTCCTACTCCTCTTTCCTCCACCTCCTCCTACCTCCTCCATCCTCGTCCTCCCTTCTCCTCCTTCCCATCTCGCTCCCACCACCTTCCTAGAAGATGTATTTTAAAGAATTGTGTGAATGAATGACGAGAGTTGATTTTAACGTGATGACAGCCTTGATATGGCCGTTTGTGGTCGGCTGGGCTATAAGCAACATTACCTTCCTCCTCCTCCTTCTCTTCCTCTTCTTCCTCCTCCTCCTCCTCCTCTCCTCCTCCTCTTCTCTCTCTCTCCTGTCCACTGTCAGGCCTGAAGACCATTGTGGGTGCCTTACTGGAGGCGGTGCGCAGGCTGCGCGATGTGATGATCCTCACCATCTTCATGCTGTCCATCTTCGCGTTGATTGGTATGCAGCTGTACACAGGTTCTCTGCGCCAGAAATGTATCCGCAACTGGACGGAGGTGTTGGGACCAAACGTCACTCACGACGAGTGGTACGAATTCGTCTCAAAACCCGGGTAAGGGTGATGATGATGATGATGATGATGATGATGATGATGATGATGATGATGATGATGATGATGATGATGATGATGGGAGGATCCGTAAGAGGGAGGATTGGGGGGGGGGGCGTGGCGGGGGGAGGGTGGTCGGTAAGGATGGTGATCGGGCAGGGGAGGGAGAGGAGGTTTGGGGTGGGGGGGGGGGGGGGGCATGGGCAGTGAGAGAGAGGGGAATGAGGGAGAGATGGGGAAAGTGTGTGTGGTGGGGGGGTGTGGGTGGGATGGGATCAGGGGGTGGGGGTGGGTGGGTTGGATGGGTGGGGTCGTCCTTATTTGTGAAGCTTTGGGGAAGAGGGGTTTTAGTTAGGATCACTGATTTGGGGGATAGGGGGTCCTTGTGTGTTTGAGTATGAGGTCTGATCATTACTCATTGTTTTTCCTCCTCCTCCTCCTCCTCCTCCTCCTTCTTCTTCTTCTTCGTCGTCTTTTTTCTCCCCCCCCCCCCCCCCCCCCCCCCCTCCTCCTCCTCCTCCTCCTCCTCCTTCTTCTTCTTCTTCGTCTCC
>JADBJO010000014.1:1607500-1637500 GCA_016801955.1 Conus betulinus
GACTGTAGTGAGCTTATCTAGCTAAGGTAGATTTTTTTCTTTGAAGAAAGCGAGAGAGAGAGAGAGAGAGAGAGAGAGAGAGAGAGAGAGAGAGAGAGAGTAGGATAGGGAGTAGGGGTAGGATTAACTAGCTTGGGTTTGATTCTTTTGTTGCGTTGTCAGGTTTGGGTTGGGAATATATAAGCTTGCCCAGCAAGGCAGTTTTTTTTTTTGTTTTTTTTTTTAGGGGAGGTTTCGGGGGGGGGGGGGGGGTATCTAGATTCGGTTGGATGGGGGGAGGGAGAGGGAGAAATCTAGCTTCGGTTGGAGCTTATTTGGGTTTTTTTTTTTTTTTTTTTTTTTTTTAGTCATCTGGCTTGGATTGTATATTTGTTGGCTGGCTTGTCTGCCAGGGGTTGGATTTTCTTGGGTCGTTGTCTGGCGAGCGATGGATTTTGTGTCGTTGTTGTCTGGCCTGAGTTGCATTTTGTTGGGTTGTTGTCTAGGTTGGGCTGGATTTTGTTGAGTCGGCTTGTTTGGTTTGAACTTTGGGGGGCGGGGGGGGGGGGGGGGGGGGGGGGGGGGGCGGTTGGGTTCTGGCTCGGGTTTTTTATATTTTGTTGTTGGGATTAAGTATTTATGGGTTGTTATCCGGCTTGGGCTGGATTTCATAGTTAGTTCGTCTGGCTCGGGTTGGATTCTATTGTTTGGTTAGCTCATATTCATTACATTTCGTAGTTTGATTGTCTAGTTTGTGTTAGATTTTCTTGTTGAGTTGCCTGGCTTGGGTTGAATTTTGTTGGGTTGATGTCTGTTTTTGTTTGTTGTGTATGTTCGGTTTTGTTTTTTGTTGTTGTTGCTCTTGTTGTTTGTTTGTGTTTTTTTTTTTTGTTTTGTTTTTGTGTGTTGTTTGTTTTTGCAATAAGCGATAGCTTGAGAAGGTTCAGGGGAGTTTTCGTGCGTGGAATTTTTTTTGAGTTGTCGCCCTTCAATTCGAGTTCTGTTTGTTTGATACACTGGGGTTTTTGTGTTTTTTTTTTGTTTTTTTTTTGTTTGTTTTTTTTTGCTGTCCAACCTCTGCGCCTTCTCAGAGGCAGTGCACCCACGCCGCTCATTCCGACACCCTGTCCACAGCCACGGCCCGGTCGGCCCAGCCGCAGCCCCGGCCAATCCACAGGCAGCAGTCAATGTCAAGTCGTCAAGAGGCAACCCACCGGAGGAGACACTGCACTGCCGCCGAGTCATTTCAGTGGTGTTCAGTGGCGCCTGTTCTGATCTAACATACGCAGGACACCACCTACTAAGCCCCCTACTGACGACAATAATTGCTTAGTCGCGGAGCCGGCGCGAGTGAGCTCTCCTCCGGAGGGCGCCACCACGTCCGTCCAACGATAGCCCCCATGGACCCGCTGATACCGGTGACCCCGACGGAACCAAACCAAGGCCACAGACGTGGAAAGGACATCGAAACTGAGGTCACCATGAGAGCAGGGCATGAAGGGCCACAGAATTTGACTTTTTTTTTTTTTTTTTATGCTGATCGATGAGAATGAGGATGATTATGATGATGCTACGGATTTCCATTTCGGTCTGAGACTACATGACAGGGCTGTACTCTACGCTTCCTTTCATAATATATCCCGGCGTCAACCAGGCCCGAGAGATGCAGACACCTGCAGTGTTGGTCAGGAATTTGAGCAACACTCTAAGAAAACGCATCCATTAAGTGGATGAAACTCGACTGTGTGGTCCCAGTCTTCCCACTGAGTCCGCAGCAAACTCAACTCTGGGTAGGAGCCGGTCGGGGCAGAAAAAACCCACATGACTTCTGATGGGATTCGAACCCACGACCTCCCAGCCGGGAATCCGAGACGCTAACCACTTCGCCACTTGGTCTTACTCACGAATGGTGTGACTCTTCATGACTACAGCAACAGGACGCCGAAAAACTGAGCATGCAGACCCGAAGTCCCACGATAGCGTCCGATGAGTACGAGACGGGCGCCCACGAGAGAGATTCCATAGCCAGTGATGCTTCCGGCAATCTGAAACCGGATTCTCAAAACCGGGTTCGTATGCAGGGAGATTAGGCTCTGAGCTAAATGACACTGTGTGGTGTGCAAGATTAAGTGGAGTAGATGAGTTGACCTGGCCGGCTTGAATTTTTACCCATGCTGGCCAGACATTTACCATTACATCCTTCCAGTTGATTGCAATTCGGTTTAAATGTTCAACATTCGATTTTGGAAAACAAATGTATGCATACATACATACATACATACATACATACGTACATACATACGTACATACATACATACATACATACATACAAACATACAAACAAACATACATACATACATACATACATACATACATACATACATTCATCATACATACATACATTCATACATACATACATACATACATACATACATACAGAAACCACATACAGGTACATACATACATACATACATACATACATACATACATACATACATACATACATACATACATACATACATGCATGCATACATACATACAGAATGCTTGATTTTAACAGATGTTGCTCTCTCTCTCTCTCTCTCTCTCTCTCTCTCTCTCTCTCTCTCACACACACACACACACACACACACACACACACACACACACACACACACACACACACACACACACACACACACACACACACAGAGAGTCACACTTGCACACACACATACATTTTAATACTTGATTTTAACAGATGTTGCTCCCCAAGGGGTCGAAAACTTTGAAAATCATATTGGGCTTTTTAGTAACATACATACATACATACATACATACATACATACATACATACATACATACATACATACATACAAACGTACATACGTACATACGTACGTACGTACGTACATGCATACATGCATACATACATACATATACATACATACATACATACATACATACATGCATACATGCATACACGCATATATACATACATACATACTAACATGCATGCATGCATGCATGCATACATACATACATACATACATGCATACATGCATACATGCATACATGCATACATACATACATACATACATACTAGTACTAGTCCTTATTTTTTCAGAAGTGAATAGTCATTTACGGCTTTTTTTGTGAACAGAGGATGGCGTTAAACAGTTTGTTTTTTGTTTCTGTGTTTTCTGACTCAGAGTCTAATAAAAAAAAAAAAATACCTCAGGGAAATTTTCGGCCAGCTACTGCTGGTCTTCATCAGCCACGACTGACTGGTAGTTGTGGTGGGTGTTGGTGTCCTCTGAGTTGTCCTCTCTGGTGGAGTGATTGGTGTTCAGCACACACTTGTAGATAGGGGGCAGGTCATAGCCACAGTCTCTGTTCAAACTTGGTTACCCTAAGGTAATTTTTTTTTTTATTAGACTCTGAGTCAGAACACACAGAAACAAGAACATCCCGGCGTCGGAAAGCGTCTTAGCTCAAAGTTGTTTTTTTTTACATGTATTTATTTCATGCGTCAGAGTCGTGTGCAGATGTCTCTCTCTCTCTCTCTCTCTCTCTCTCTCTCTCTCTCTCTCTCTCTCTCTCTCTCTCTCTCACACACACACACACACACACACACACACACACACACACACACACACACACACACACACACACACACACACACACACACACACACACACACACACACACTCGCACGCACGCACGCACGCACACGCACACAAGCACACACGCACACACACAATTTCAATTTCAATTTCAATTCAAATTTAATCCTTTTACACCTGTGGGGGCATGGAGGATACAATGTAACAAAGAGAATACGAAACTCACTCAGAACAATGTGTGAACATAGTTGCGAAATGCTGAATTCTGGTGATCTTGTTCAAACTTGGTTACCCTAAGGTAATTTTTTTTTTTTATTAGACTCTGAGTCAGAACACACAGAAACAAGAAACACCCCGCGTCGGAAAGCGTCTTAGCTCAAAGTTTGTTTTTTTTACATGTATTTATTTCATGCGTCAGAGTCGTAGGCAGATGTCTCTCTCTCTCTCTCTCTCTCTCTCTCTCTCTCTCTCTCTCTCTCTCTCTCTCTCTCTCTCACACACACACACACACACACACACACACACACACACACACACACACACACACACACACACACACACACACACACAGAGTCACACATGCACACACACACACACACACACACACACACACACACACACACACACACACACACACACACACACACACACACTCGCACGCACGCACGCACGCACGCACACGCACACACGCACACACGCACACACACAATTTCAATTTCAATTTCAATTCAAATTTAATCCTTTGACACCTGTGGGGGGCATGGAGGATACAAATGTAACAAAGAGAAATACGAAACTCACTCAGAACAATGTGTGAACATAGTTGCGAAATGCTGAATTCTGGTGATCTGTAATGATCTCATTAAACAATCTTCCCATATTTTAGAAACTTACTAATATTCAAACAAATGCGTCTTCCTTTTTGAAATAAATTACAAAAGTTGAAAACAGACTTTGGTTTTAGATATTTTTTTGGGATGAATTTTTCACGAAGTTCATTATATTTTGGACATTCCATGATGCAATGAAATTCATCTCCAATTTGACCCATTTCACAGTTACGACAAATACGCAATTCTCTTGGAACATCATGGTGTCTTCCAATTTCAATTTGCAATTTATGGTTACTACATCTAAATCTAAATAAAGATATAACATAAATATCTGGTAAGGTAGAAATATAATGTTCTTTTCCAAAGACAGTCTTTACACTTTTATAGAATACACACTTGTTGCTGTTTTCAAGAGAACTGCGCCAATCACGAGCATAATTATTTTGCAACTCCTATTTAACACACTTACATAAGTTACTTCTGTTTGTGAATGAATGAGACTCCCAAACACAATCAAAACCAGTTTCAAATAGAATGCTTTTAACATAACTAAGCCATGGTGAAACGAAAATTCCTTTCACACACACACACACACACACACACACACACACACACACACACACACACACACACATACACACACCTCTTGGCTGTATCATTTTCTTCTTGCATTTTCTATCCGTTTTCTGGAATGTTTACTCACTCATTCTCTGATCGATCGATAGATAAGACAGACATTTTTCCTGTATTTCCCAACCCCTTCCTGCAGGCCAGCCTCAGCCTACCCGGATCCCCTTTCATCAAACGCACGGGCAGCCGCGGCTCCACGCAGTTCACCTGGAAGCCGAAAGGCCACCCGCACCTGCAGCACCTGCACGACCGGCAGCCGCTCGTGCACCACCACCACAACCCCGAGGCTCTCCCGCTGCCCTTCGCCGACGACTCGGCGGCCGTCACTCCTTCCTCCGAGGATCTATGCAACTCTCCATTCCTCACGAGGAACATGCCCAACGGACGTCGCTTCAGCTTCGCCAACTTGAGCATGTACCGCCATCCGCTCGCCGTGGGACGCCCCTCGTCGCGGCGCGGCAGCAACGCGTCGCGCGAGAGCCGCGCGTCCCGCGCCAGCCGGCAGTCAATTCGCTCGCGGGACGCGTTCGGCGGCAGCGGCGGCGGCGGCGGCGGGGCTGGCGAAGGGCTCAGCAAGATGGAGACACTGCTGAACAAGGCCGCCAAAGGCAGCAAGGCACCTGACGTGGTGCTAGACACATCTGGGCTGGATGATGCCGTGAGTGATCAGTGGGGGGGGGGTGGGGGGGGGGGGGGGCGAGCGGGGGGTGGGGGGAGGGGAGGGTGCTAGGAGGTGGTGATGAGGGACGAGGAGGAGAGGGGGAGGGGAAGGAAGAGCTTTTTTGTTGTTGTTGTTACCATTTCTGTACAATGAAAATGCGATATGATCATCACGTGGTTACAACGAAATACTATGAACACAGTGCAATGTAAAGCCCTGGAATACAATGCATGATTTTCAATGTATCGTACAATACAGTACATTACAATACATAATTTTCGTTGTATCATACAATACAGTACAACGAATGCATAATTTTGTTGTATCATACAATACAGTATAATGCAATTAATGATTTTAATTGTACCATGCAATACCATACAGTACAGTACAATATATGATTTTCATTGTACCATACAATACAGAACACTTTGATGCTGTGGAATATCATACATAATTTTCATTGTACCAGAAAATACAGCACAGTACAATACATAATTTTCGTTGTACCATACACTACATTACAATGTAATGCTGTGAAATACAATTCATAAGTTTCGTTGTACCATACAATACATAAATTTCGTTGTACCATACGACACAGTACAATATAATGCCGTAAATTACAATACATAATTTCCATTGTCCCATACAATATAGTACAGTACAATGCAATACATAAATTTCTTTTTACCATACAATACAGTAGTAAATTTAATACCATAACATACAATGCATAGTGTTCATTGTACTTTACAATACGGTGCAATGTAATCTCGTGCAGTACAATACATAATTTTCATTGCATCATACAATCTAGTGCAATACAAAACATAGTTTTTCATGGCACCATAGAATACAGTAGAATACAATACACAATTTTCATTGTGCTAGACAATACCGTACAATACAATACGTAATGTTCATTATACCAAACACACACAGTACAATACATGATTTTCGTTGTTCCATGCAATACCGTACAATACATAAATTTTATTGTACCATACAATACGGTAAAACACAATACAATACGTAACTTCTATCGTACCATACAATGCAGTACAATAAAAATGCCACGAAATGCAATACAATCAATAAAGTATATAAACACTGATTATTTTTTTTAATGAAATTAACGAAAATATCGCAGCGATGTTGCTTGTTTGAAAATTATATATATATATATATATATATATATATATATATATATATATATATATATATATATATGTGTGTGTGTGTGTGTGTGTGTGTGTGTGTGTGTGTGTGTGTGTGTGTGTAGGAGGGGGGGGTGTATAGGCAGTAGACTAATAGTCATAATGTTTGGAAAGAAACTTGGGTTCTTGACAACGATGACTAACGGTGAACATGACCAGAAAATGACATTTTTAACCCTTTCCTCGCCATCTGCCCCTAAACGACAAGCAGTTGGAAAGCAGCTGATGATGTGGAACAGCTATGTGAAGGCGGGGTGGGGGTGGGGGAGTGGGAAAGGTACTGTATTTACAAGATCGTAAACGTTTGAACCACGGAACCATGTGAAGCTTTTTTTTTTTTTAATCTTTTTTATTCACTGTTTCAAAATCAATACAACAAAAATTTATGCTATGTAATATTCATTTCTTCTTCTTCTTCTTATTATTATATTATAATTATCATTATTATTATTATTATTATTATTATTATTATTATATCATCATCATCATCATCATCATCACCATTATCATTATTCCTATTATTGTTGTTGTTATTATTATCATTATTATTATTATTATTAATTTGAGTACCTGTATAGCGCCTGTCCTCGGTAAGAACCAAACTGTCAGCGATTTACAATCCACGCCATCATTCACACAACGAGCTGCCTACCTGGGTAGAGCCGATCGAAGAGTTGCCTGTTGGCGCTACAAATTCAGTTGTTTCCCGTGTCTTTCAGTGAGCATCAATTTACACGGCGTTTTCCCTTTCATTCTTTCGATTTTTCACGCTGGGTGCATGCTAAGCTACGCATCATCCATACCAACGGCTACACTGGCCTTCCCTTCTTCAAGTTGGTAATGGGATTTTACGTGTGTGCAAGATGTTATGCATGCGTTCGCACACGGGACCTCGTTATAAAGCCTCATTCGAAGGACTTCTCGGGAAATGGATTCAGAACCAATGTAAACCCTGAGGTGAAAGTCCCCTTCTACCGAAACGGTCTGACGGAGACTCGAAACCCGCAGTCCCAGGACCACCAGAAAAACGACAGGTCCGGCGCTCTACCAACTGAGCTATTCCGCCCCCAAATCTGAGTGGAAATCTAATAGGAAACATAGGTGCGCAAACCAAGTTCGAGTTACAACGTGCTCAGGGTACGAACTGTGCGCAGTGTGGTCTCGAACCTTAGGACATGTGGTGCAGCGTATATGGACTAGTCCGCGCGCAGTGACACGTCCCTAATAAAACTGAAACTGAAACCGGAGTTAATCCTGAAGGAAAATCCCCTTCTACCGAAACGGTCTGGCAAAGACTCGAACCCGCAACCTCAGGTTGTAGTGATATGTGTGATGCCTTTGGTGTTCTGACTAGACGGACCCATGGGAAAACTTTGGCAAGAAAAGGGAAGTAACCTAGTGCACGTAAGACGTTTGCAACTATAAGGACAATGATCATCTGTATTAATAGAAATTATGTCCTACTTTGATGAAAGCCTTCCATCACAGACAGAATGCCGCGATAACAATAGTTTCCTGAGCATAGACCTGTCAGCTGACACTAAAAGCTGTCACATGATAAATGTGAAAGGGGGGAGGAAAAGGGGACGGGGATACATATGCAGTGAATACAATATTGTGCTTTTCTATTGTTCCAGCCTATTTTAAAGTTAGTTCTGTGGTAATGTGTGTGTGTGTGTGTGTGTGTGTGTGTGTGTGTGTGTGTGTGTGTGTGTGTGTGTGTGACAGATAGAGACGGACAGACAGACAGAGAGCAACATGTTAAGCAGTTACGTGAATAAAAAAAGAAGTTTCAGATGTGTTTCTTTTCCCCAAAAATTTGCTATTCGAAGTAGCTGCCATAACCTTGAAATCATGAAAATTCTGATACAGATGCATTTGGAGAAGATTTCCTATTTATCCTGGAATGTCTGAAACAGCCGGATCTTACAATAAACAAAAACAAATACCCAAAAAATATGACGTCCTCAATTAGGTGTCTTAAATTTTCTAGTTTCCTGTTATCTGGTAAAAGTCATCAGCTAGAATAAGTGAAATTCATCCATTTCAGAAAAAAATCGTAACAACTTCTGGTCTACTGTTGGTCAAGCTTGCCTTTCAGAGTGCCATGTTATAGTTTTTTTTTTTTTTTGTTTGTTTTAAACACAGATATATGTTCTCACATCCCAGACAAATCCATGCATTGTATATTAACCTTTCCTCTTTATTATTTTTTTTCATACTTTTTTTTTTTTTTTTTTTAAATTTTTTTAAATTGTTTTTATTCAGGTAATGTTGGTTCAGTGTTACTGAACTCATTATCTTCCACGCCCTAAATCGGGTCCAAGAATTATGAATGGAACTTGAACTTGTGTGTGACAGGTCTCTTTTACCAGCATAGAGGGACCGCCAGGGGAGAAGATCAAGATGTCTCCCAGTAACTCCTTCCTCAACGCCTCCCCCACGGGGCAAAATGTGGAGATGAAAGGTATAGACAGACTCTTCGCCTGGTCGGTGTGCACAGTAGATATGCGCGTATCGGTCACCGTTTTTCTTTTATGTTTTTTTAAAAAAAATTTTTTTATCATTATTATTTTTTTTATAGTAAACTGTCTGTCAAATAGCCTGCCACTTTGTTCATCTACATATCTACGTGTCCATCTCTCTCTCTCTCTCTCTCTCTCTCTCTCTCTCTCTCTCTCTCTCTCTCTCTCTCTCTCTCTCTCTCCTCTCTCTCACACACACACACACACACACACACACACACACACACACACACACACACACACACACGCACACACGCACACAAACACACATACACACACACACACACACTCTCTCTCTCTCTCTCTCTCTCTCTCAGTATGTGTGTGTGTGTGTGTGTGTGTGTGTGTGTGTGTGTGTGTGTGTGTGTGTGTTTATTGAACTATTATTTATCATTTATCTGCCTCTGTGCATTGCGATCTGACGCTGTAAGACGTTGTACTTTCGGTATTCTATATATTTTATTATAATGTGTGTGTGTG
The DNA here is from genome assembly GCA_016801955.1 of Conus betulinus. Classification (NCBI taxonomy): domain Eukaryota; kingdom Metazoa; phylum Mollusca; class Gastropoda; order Neogastropoda; family Conidae; genus Conus; species Conus betulinus. The sequence continues at coordinate 1,617,434 of JADBJO010000014.1, forward strand.
TGCGTGCGTGCGTGCGTGCATGTGCGTGTGTGGTTGTAATTGTGTGCGTGTGTGCGTGCGCGCGCGCGCGCGCGCGCGCGCGCGCGCGTGTGTGTGTGTGTGTGTGTGTGTGTGTGTCTCTCTGTCTGTCTGTTTGTCTGTGTCGTATTATGCTCAATGATATCATAACTGTCCTCAGAAGTGAATCACAGATTGGCGGACCAACAAATTTGCGGATGTTGTGATTGTGAGTGCGTGGAGTGACTCGAACTTTAACTTGCTAGTGTGGCCATTGTCATTTTGTGTATCTCCTCCTGTGCTTCATTCGCATATTGATATCTCAGAGAAAAGACCTGACTTATTTTTTGAATTATCGTTTTTTTTATTTTCCTTTTTCTTTCTTTTTTTGAGGAGGGGGAGGGGGGGGGGGGGCTGAGGGAAAGGGTAGTTTCTTTAAATCATTTCGATAAAGTCAGTTACTTATGTTCCTTTCACTTGATTCCCTTGGTGTGTGTTTGGGGTTACACATATCCTTGCAGCACGTTTTTTTTTTTTCGGGGGGCAGGGAGGTGGGGGAGGGAGGTAGCGTGAGGGGCGCAGGGGTGCTGTATTTTGCACCTTTTTTTTTTTTGTTCTTATATCTTTGTATGTCTGTGGTTTTTTTTTTTCTCTCTTTGTATAGAAAGAGGAATAGTTACTTAATTTCGTTTTTTTTTTCCCACCCCGTTGTTAACAGGCCCTCGTCGTTTAACATTATGGGTGGGAAATCATAAACATCTATGATAAATGGTTGAGTAGATTTGAGTGAAACGTAGGCCACCTTACGTGTGTCACGTGTAAACCACACTGTCAGCTATACCCTTCATTTCATAGGACTCAAATGATCATTTTTCAGCTGTGTTTTTCGACTGTCAGACGTAGGATTGGATAGTTGAGTATTGATCTGAAGCTGGCATGTAATCAGAAGAGATGCTAAGACTAAACTCCACATAGGTTCAGTTTTATATGTACACAATTCAGTGAACTGAAAACGGTTAAATGTGTTTTGATGAGTACAGTATTAAGCGCATTTGATGGATATTCGATTGAAAGAAACGAAACCAATATCAGAAAGGCCTCTCTCTCTCTCTCTCTCTCTCTCTCTCTCTCTCTCTCTGTGTGTGTGTGTGTGTGTGTGTGTGTGTGTGTGTTGTGACGTGACGCTTGACAACACCATCCCATCAGTCCCACTAAAACACCAAACCAAAAAATAGATTTCAAATCTATGCCCACTCTCCCCTCTCAACCCCCCCCCTCCCCCTCTTTCTTGCTTGGGACAGTGCGAAAGGCCCCACTGACACGATCAGTGACACAGGAAAAAATTGCGTCATGGTAAATGCGTGCCGCCTTTCGTTCTTATCAGCCTACCTCCCTTCCCCTCTCTCAACCCTCCCCTCCCATGCGGTGCGACACTAACAGCGCACAGCGTGGGGCGTGCGTTCTAACAATAGCCCGTCTCCCCCCCCCCCCCCCCCTCTACCCCCGCGACACCCCGCGACACAAAGGCATGTTGCCGCGTTCTCCACCGACACCACCACCACCACCCCCACCCCCCCTTTATACCTACGGTCCCCGTCCTCGCAGACACCTATGCGGATGCATAAATGAACTGGGGCTCAACGGCCAGCTATACGGATGCATAAATTATCCCGTGCCGATTAGGTTCAAACAATTTCCGAGGTGATTGGTTGCAAGACTAAATCCCTCCCCCTCTCACCCCTGATCGGTAAATGACAGTTTGTCGAAATTTGATTCGGCAAGCAAGAGATTCATATAGCAGACACACACAGGCGCAACTTCACTGACCCCTCAGGACTGCCTGTAGACACGAGCAGAGGAAGACAAAGGGACAGAGAAGGCCTAGTCCATTCTTGGTAAACTGCTTGATCTCAAGTCATTCCCTGTTCATTCCCAGGAAAAGTGAGTTGGAACTCTGTTTTACATTTTTGAATCTATGTATTGATTTTATGTATGCTGTGTGTGTTAGCATTGTAACTCTGTACAAATGCTTAGCAACATTTATCAAACTGATGAATGACTATCTTGTGTAGTAGTTTGCTTGCCATCATATGGCAAAAGCTCTCTCCCAGTGGTTTTGATTCTTTGTTAACAATCTGACCACTATTCTTTGTGTGCACCCTGACTTTGTCAGTGTGCAACTCTGTCTGTTAAGATAATAATTCAATGATTAATTTTGATCAGGAAAACAGTATGCCTGTGCTAGGTAAAAACTGCTACTCTGATTTATAAATACTGGTGATTATTGGAATGATTTGTAGTGTGTGACTTTAAGTCTACACCTCATGGGTACTTGGACTAAGCATAGCCCAAGTCAGTGTGATTTGATTCATATGAAACAAGGAAGAGTGTATAACTAAAACTGTAAGATTGTGTTACTGTCTCCTACCCTTTTGTGAGCTTAACTTAGCCATTAAACAAAAGTGGAGGTTAATAGTTATAGCAGAAACTCTACCATAGAGAAAACTTTGCTGGCTGAGTCTCACACCCTCTCTGAAAGAAAGAGGAAAAGGGTAAATGTGTGTGCACTCGACAGACCAGCCACCAGATTCTCATCTACAGATCAAGTTCTCTTTATCGCAGAACTGGGATCCTGGTCACGCTGCACACCACAGTGAACCAGGAGCTGGGACTTCGCCAGAAACCAGGGTGACACCAGACAACAAATCTACACCAGTGGGGCAGTCACCCAGCCACAGGAAAGAACAACTGTCTTCTCTCCGAAGCAAGCTAAGTTTGCTTACCACCTGGACTCAAACCCATCAGACCCTTACCCTCACTTTATGATGAAACAGTGAGAACCTGTCTATGAGTACCTCCCTGGCTACAATACTGGGTATATTCGCAAGCGGGTGGTGGATGTATCATAACCATATACATTCAGTGTAACTTAGACAGAACCCCTGTATGCCAGCTTAAGCTTGCTGCACAGAGTGCCAGCAAGTAAAGTAGGAGTGAGGAAGGACCCCTCATTGTGGTAGTCCAATGAGAACTGAAACACAGCCTATGGAAGTGTCACGCCATTTTCTTATCTATGTGTAAGTAATAAAAGTTGATGTGTGAAAGTGCACTTAACTTGTGTCAGTTCCCTGTTGTTCAATCGAATGTTGAATGTTTGAACTTCTCTCTTCAATTCTGTATCTCGGAGCTATAAGTACTTGTAATTAATAGTACACAGGCCTAAGGAAAATTATCTCAGAGCCAGTCTTCCGTATTTTACCAATACCCGGAACAAAAAAAAATTTCTTTGATGACTAGTACCGGAAAGTTGCTCCTTCCACCACTAGTAAGAGAGGGGGTGTAGGTGAAATGTAGATAATTCTCATCGAGAAATTATTCAAGTCCTTCCCCTAGAGGACCCACCTACCACTCGTATCCATCTCGTCACATGTGTGTGTGTGTGTGTGTGTGTGTGTGTGTGTGTGTGTGTGTGTGTGTACGTACGCACGTGAAATGTCGTTTGAATGAAGGTGTCTTCATGTATAAAATCATGAAGAACCGAGTACCTGGTTAACTATGTGCCTGATTCCCAGTGAACATCTTTCATGATAAACCATATACATCACTTAATGCTCCTCCTACAACTGATCTGTTTATGTCTTCTCTCACTTATATGACTGTAAACTCTGGAATGTGACCCTTGTTTTATTGAAAAATAAAAAGAGCTCATCTTCGTTTAAACCATCATAACACAACTAATTTGTAGCAAAGCTGTAATTATACTTTGATGTTGTTGGTAAAAGCGCCATATTACTAACAATTTGTACAAAAACTGTCACTAAACTCTACTTTGTTGTTTTTTTTTTTGGTTGTTGTTGTTGTTGTTCTTGTTCTTCTTGTTGTCGTTGTTGTTGTTGTTGTTGTTGCTGCTGCTGTTGTTGTCGTTGTTCTTGTTTTAATATGGAGTTCTGACCACAATGTTTTAGTATAATTGTTGCTCTGCTGTCTATCTTCTCAATGTTCGATTTGTGAGCTACATACTATGTTTTGTGTAAGAGTGCTTATGTATGTGCATGTCTATCTTGATGACCTCTGCTTATTCATTTGTTTTTCTTTGCCATTACTACTTTTGGCTTTAGATGGTTTTTTTTTTATTTTTTTTAATTCTTGAAGGAGGGAAGGGGAGGGAATTCGGGGTGGGAAGAGGCTGGAGATGGTTGTGGAAGAGTGAGGAGCTTCTTCCCATTTTTTTTTCTTTTTTTTTTTTCCCCCCTTTTTCTTTATCTTTTTCTATTTCTTTTTTGTTTTTGACATATTGTAATTAAGCTGTTACCAAATCTGTTTTACCCTCAACAAAACATTCACATTCCTGTTCTATTTTTTTCTTTGTCTGTCTCTGTCTATTTCTCTCTCTCTCTCTCTCTTCTCTCTCTCTCTCTCTCTCTCTCTCTCTCTCTCTCTCTCTCTCTCTCTCTCTCTCTCTCTCTCTAGCTATACGTTTGACAATATTTCTATGAAATAGTGAAAATAAAACAAAACAAGCATGGCAAATTTTCGGTTTGTTCTAGGTTGTCACACACTACGATTAATATCACTGAGTAGTTGATGGTCACACACCACATCTACCATTATCAGATAACTAATGGTCGCACACCACATCTGATATCATTATATAGCTGATGGTCACACATCATACCTAAACATCATTACACAGCTAATGGTCACACACCTGATCTAATTTCCTTACATCTTTGAAGGTCACTATACACGGTCACCCGTATCATTAAATAGCTGATGGTCATACACTGTGCCATACATAACCCATCATAATATCATCACATGACTATCTAGTCATCATAAAATGATCATCTTGCTGCCCTTCAGTCAATGTTTAAAAAGATGTTGCCAGCCATGCCTCGACCGATGATGATGATGTGTCTTTAAAGACACGATGGTGTTACAAGAGAATCTGCACCATGTCTCAGAGTGTCACCGAAGCTTTCTGACAGTGGCCAATGACGACGATAATGACAATGTAGACAACGATGACGATATCGCTGTGACTTGATGGCGTGAGCTTGATCACAGTTTGAAGCGTAGTCTGTGATAGTGCCCGTAAGGACGACGACGACGATGATGATGATGATGATGATGATGATGGTGATGGTGGTGGCGGTGATGATGATGATAACGTTGATGATGATGATGACGACGATAATGACGACGACGACGACGACGACGACGACGACGATGATGATGCGACACTGATGCCGGTCTGTCTTGCAGACGTGATGGTGCTGAAGGACATCCTGGACCAGGCCACGGAGAACCGCCAGAGCTTCCTGAGCGTGGTAAGCCAGCCCCCGGGCACCCTGAAGAGCAAGCTGTACAAGTACTGCTGTGTCTGGGACTGCTGGCCCTGGTTCACCTGGCTGCAGGTAGGCAGGCTCCTGAGGGGCCCACCGAGTACCTGACGCTCAGTCACCATGTGTCACACTGCAGGGGAGTGGATGTGGTGAGTGCGTGTGGATGGTTCTACTCACCCCGCGTTCTGATTCAGGCTATCAGACACGAAGAGCCCGATGACAAGTTCGAACACATTTATTTACGTAACTATGAAATGATCGATGAAATGATGATCGGTGGTCAGTGTGATCATGATAATAGACCATGCGTTATGACAAAGCTTTCACTCACACTGACTCACACCAGGCCACTGACAAGATGTGTACATTAATGCGTGAATGCATGCGCGTGTGGGTATTTGTCGAATGATACGTATCTTGGTTGCGTCGACTTCTCTTGAAACCGGATTACTCGCCGTCGGTCGTGATCGGCTTGTTAAAGCAACGTTCATTCGATTCTAGCACGTAGATCCACAGATGTCTTCGTGTATGTATATATATATATATATATATATATATATATATATATATATATATATATATATATATATATATATATAATCGCAGTTACTGTTCACCTCAACACTTCACAATAAAAAAGCAGTCTCTTCTTTCTTCACAGCACTCATGGACACAGAATCCTCAGCGTGGTGACCAGTTCCAGTTCTCCCGAGTAGATTAAAACAATCCTTTTCTCCTTTTGTCTGTCACACGGAACACCAATTTCTTCACTTTGACGAATAAATACAGGTTTTTTTTTTTTTCTTTTTGCGTTAATACGTATAGTCACAGAATTCTTCCTGCAACATATCAGATCAGTCCTTTCCTTCACGAGCACACGAAGTCATCAACATCACATAGAAGTGCATAAAAAGAGCACATGTACACATGGATGGAGATACTCATTGAAGAACTTGGCGACGAGTGTAGAATGCAGCGATGTGCGATAAGCCCAAGACAGGAGATGCGAGGAATATTGAAGACGATGACGATGATACGAGAATAGATATAGATACAGTGTCACACTGTCACTTTTGCACACACGCATTCATGACAGCATTTACTCCTTACGCACACGCAATCCCTCCAATCACCAAAAGGCGCACTACTACCGAATGTCTTTTCTTCTCACCCTGTCCTTCGGGAAAAACACTTTACGAAATGAATCAAACAATGAATAAACAGATTCTATACATGTATCTCTCTTTCTCTTCACACTGAGAGATAAATCAGGTTATGGATTGGAATCAATAAATTCTTACAAGATTCCCCCTTCTTGCTGAAGAAAGAATATTCACATCCTCCAAAAAAATGTAAGGTCATGGCCTTCTATATAACACTGGCCCAAGATCCAGCCCAGGAGAATGAATAATTCCTGCAATCATGATGCCATACCTGCATCAAAGATAACATTCGCCCCTTACTGTTATAATGCCCTGTCCACATCAGCAAACGTCCTGTCCCCTTGAACTTTCCTGTCACTGAAGAAATGATGAGATCCAACTCCTCTACCTGGAGTCTTTACTTGCTGGGGTTGAACTACAGTGTTCCCCACACCATGGCCATCTTTAACCATCCGTCTCAGAGGAGGAATAGCTGATGGGGTGAAGGGTGAAGGGTGAAGGGCTAAAACACGAATAAGGTTCGTGTAAGTAACCTGCTTCTCAATTCAGCGTATGAATTCTCACTTTCTCTTTTCTTAAGGTTTTCCCCTGTAGCTTTCCCCAACTATCTATAGCTCACCTGGTAATGACTGGTCAGCGGTGAGGACCCCTTGACCAACTTCCTGACAGGTTCGAGTCTCTAGGCCATCTGCTGGGCTAAAACTGATTCTTTTTCCTCCCTCCTCCTTGTGAGTGCATACTCAGTGTTCAAAACACATGACCAGCACCTTACCAGCCCTTATCAAACTATCTCTCAGTGGTCACCTTCACCCAATGACCACCATTGTTTATTTTAATGAGTAATTCTCACAATTATTTGGGGACGCCCGCTACACTAGTCAGGCCACATGAATATTCTTCCCTTTTAGTTGTGGCATGGGGAAATGATCCATATCACTAGACTACATGTGATGGAGCGTCACATGTCTTGATGTGAGGCTACGTCGCATGACATATGGAAAAGACCGGATTCAGATATGGAAAAGACAAGATATCTCAACAGGTATATTAAACAGCCGTAGGCTCGGGAACGATCGACCCTGTGTGATTAACTGTCAGATATAATCCAGGCAGCTGGGTCCGGCCGCGCGATTGGATATACCACAGCGACGGCCTAACATCACTAAGACAAATGGGTTACTTATGCGGTGACTCGATTTCCGAACGACGTCATACTACACCTTGCGTCATTCCACTCATCTGTAAACATCCCTCCATTGTCTCCTCTCTCTCTCTCTCTGTCTCTCTATCTCTGTCATCCTGCTGATTGTCCAGTCATGACACCATGTGTTCCCTCCCTCGTCCTGAGGATAGTGATGGTGATAGGCACCCTTGTTTGTAGATTCATGGTACTTTATAACAATAATCATCTTCTTATTGATTTCGTTGATTTTTTTTTTTAACCTTTTCTGTATTTGTAAGCGCTTAGGGCTTATGATGTACGATTGAGCGCTATAAATAATCATTATTATTGAAATTATTATTATCGTTATGTTCGGGAGAAAAGGGGGATAAGAAGAGACCTAGAAAGGGATAGGACTGGTCGTGTCGCGTATGAAGATGGGAGAACGACTTTTTTGACTCACGTGTGTAGGCAGAGAGAGTCTCTGTAATCAGTGTCTGAGGGGTGTGTGTGTGTGTGTGTGTGTGTGTGTGTGTGTGTGTGTGTGTGTGTGTGTGTGTGTACGCGTGCGTGTGCGTGTCTGTGTGTGTACGTGTCTCTCTCTCTCTCTCTCTCTCTCTCTCTCTCTCTCTCTCTCTCTCTCTCTCTCTCTCTCTGTGCGTGCGCGCGCGCGCGCGCGCGCGCGCGCGTGTGTGTGTGTGTGTGTGTGTGTGTCTGTGTGTGTTTGTGAAATACATTTCTCAATGACATTTTCTCACCAATTACTAGCAAACAGAGCTAGCAAACCATACTCGGTAGAGACATTTGATGCTGATATTTAATTCATAGCATTGAATTGAATGAGTCCAGTGTTGACTTTTGTTGGATACCATCCCATTGTGGAATTTATCACAATGAATATGTTGACCATCTCGCACAAATGGGTCGAGAAACACTTTGAATGCTATTGAAATGCCTTTGCAGTTTAGTAGAAATGTGTCACACAATAGAAAATGAAACGAAACGACGTTTTTTTTTTCTCTTCTGGGACAAAGTATTTTCATTCTGAAATCCATGTGCAAGTAGATCAATTGTTACCTTGTCCTGCAGACTTTTGTTAAATGCTTTGACGACAAAGTACTGTAAAGACATTAAGTGTGTCTGCTTTGCAGAACTGACAATTGAGCATATACTGGTAAAATGTGCTTCAGTGAAAACTTTCCTGCCTCCGGAAGTCGTAGAATGTATTTTATCTGTTTCTAATGTTAAGTTATATTGGGATCAGTTTAATCATTTCAACATTTCAATATCTAGATTAGCTAGTTACTTCTTATGTAGTCCTATTGCTCATTTCTTGTAACTCTAACTCTCTCTCTCTCTCTCTCTCTCTCTCTCTCTCTCTCTCTCTCTCTCTCTCTCTCTCTCTCTCTCTCTCTGTCTCTTCTTTTTTTCCCATGTTTGAATTTTTTTGATGATGTTAAAGATTAACAAAGTTTTGCTGTTTTTGATGCTACAGTCTAAAATCATCGACACGATGAAAAGACTTTAACAGAATAACTAACTAACCTTGATGTTGATATTGATATGACTTTCCCAACCATCACGAGATTACCGGATAATAAAGGCTCTGAATCAGCCAACTGACAGTTCGAAACACATTTTTTTACTGTTACACAAACTGATACTTTCTTTTCTATTGTGATCAGTAACAATCATGGCTCTATACTCTACAAACAGAATGTGTCCCACCGATAGATGTAATGTATGGAGTGTCACCGGTTTTGTCCTTACATCTGATGAAACTCAAAGGCTTAACTTTCCTACAAATATCAGGTGTCAGGAGTCATTAAGTGGAAATGAACATGTCCAGAGGGGCATGGGTTCGAATTCCAGCCATGGCTCGTCCCAAGATGGGAAAAAAAAAAAGGGGCAGCAGAGGGACATCCGGAGTCATGAACCGGGTGTGGCCCAACCCCCTTAGAGTGTCAGGAGATAAGGGCCGAAACACTTGCTTGAAGGGGGCTTCTCTTCTGAGGACTCTCCGCTGCCACGCTCTCCACACGTTTCTTTCTACCCAACTGGTGAGAACTCGAGCCAGATTCAGTGCCAGGATGGTTCTGTGCGCTAGAGAAAGTTAATGAACCATTGAATTTAATCGCTGTGGGTGCTACAGGCGTTTAACTCCCTTCTATCCACCCACATTTTTATAATGCATTTTGATTCCCTTCTACCATGTTTTACAAATGAAATTTAAAAAAAAAAGAGACAAAAGGAAGCTCAATGACACAAAATTTTTTTAAAAATCACGTCACCTTAACATTCTACCTACATGCATGTAGGGAGGTACGCGCTGATATACATATTACAACACGATGTAGCCTAATGCAACGCAAAACAGAACGAATTCTGAATGTGCCAATATGTCTATCGGTCACATCCCTTTTCTGTCACTAAGCAAATTCATATTTTTCCAAAAGTTTCAAAGTATAATGACTGCAGGCAGAGGTAAAAAAAAAAGATAGAAATTAAAAAATTGAAACAATGAACTGCCAAATGAATGAACCAGACATCAAAGTAAATAAAATAAAGTCTTAACTGATTGATGTTCCCTAGGGCAGACGACGACAAAATAAATAAACAAACAACGTAAGCAAATTTAGTGGAAAAAAAAAAAGTGTGGGTGAACAACTCTAAGTTACAATGAAAATGTTTTAAAAGGATACACCAACACATTAGCACATTAACAACCCAGAGGCTCTATACCAAACAGCAAAATATTGAAGTTCACACGTGAATGTCCATCGGTAATAGAGCATTCACACTGGCATGGTGAATGAGAGTTGATCGAGCAAGAGAAAAAAAGGGGAGGGGGTAAATGGGAGAAGGAAGATCCCACGTTTAAAAAAAATCAAAACAATATTTCTCTTTAAAGAGAGAGAGAGAGAGAGAGAGAGAGAGAGAGAGAGAGAGAGAGAGAGATGTCGAACACATTTTGGTTGGAGGACCACAAAAAACATTGTAAAAAGAGGGATAAAAGAAAAGAAAAGAAAAAGGATTTGAAAACAATGTCGGAAAAATAAAGAGGTTGGAGGACCACAAAAAGATTATAGAGAGAGTCGAGGAAGGGAACGAAATGAAGAAGATTTGAGGAAAAAAAAAAGAAAGTCGAAAAACATTGAGGTTAGAAGATCACACACAAAAAAAATGTATGAGGGATGGGGATGGGGAGTGGGGGGGAAAAGACGACGTTGAAAAAAAAGTAGTAAGTCCTTAACTGACAGCACAGAGTATCACAGAGTTCCATGTTTTGAATAGAACCGTTAGCTAATTTCTGGTCAAAGTCGATGTCGGTCTTTTGAATGAAAGAGAATTCCTCAGTGAGCCTGGTCTTTTCAAAAACCTGTTGACAATGAGAAACTGGGCATGTTACTTGCGCTGGATGTTATCCGCTACTTTGTTGAAAACTTTTTGAATTTTTTTTTGTAAAGTTCTTTTCACAATAACTAAAGTACTGTTCACCTTTGTTCATCGATTCGTCTGTGTGTGTGTGTGTGTGTGTGTGTGTGTGTGTGTGTGTGTGTGTGTGTGTGTGTTTCATGTATGCGTGTGTGTGCATGCGCGCTTGTGCGTGCGTGCGTGCGTGCGTGCGTGTGTGTGTATGTGTGTGTGTGTGTGTGTGTGTGTGTGTGTGTGTGTGTGCGCGCACGCGCGCGTGCACGTATGTATGCCTGCGTGCCTGCCTGCCTGCGTGTCTCTGGGCATAACGTGTGCAGGGCTACATTCACTTGTTCATCATGGACGCCTTCGTGGACCTGTTCATCACGCTGTCCATCCTGGTCAACACGCTGTTCATGGCCCTGGACCAGCACGACATGAATGAAGACCTGCAGGTCGTCGCCAACCAGGCCAACTACGTCAGTACCCCTTCCGGCTTCTTCTTGCCCTCCATCTCCCCCTGAAATCCTTTCCCCCCATTCAGCTTTATCCTGCCTGTCCCTGGCTTCCTCCCCATTATGATCGTCTCCCTCGTTCTCCTACTTTGCATGTTCTGGCACATTTTCTGTTATTAACTTCACTTCCTGGGCATTCTCTGTCCGCCCAGCCTACTCCTCTACCTGCTCATTCTTTTGCTTACTCTGATTTTACGTCCTTCTCTCTGGCTTTTTTTTTCCCCCATCTCAACTTGCTTCTCACGCCCTTTTTCTTTTGGTTAAGCTTTTTTTTTTCTGCTCAGTCTTGTCTCTCAGTCTTCTTCCTCACCTCTACAGTGTTCTTTTCGACATTCCTTCACCTTCTCCTGCTTTATCTTTTTTTTTTCTCGCAGTCTTTTCTTGTTGCGCCTTCCTTTTCTTTTTCCACAACCCCGTTCGACAGTTTCCTTCTCCTCCTTCTGTGTATCCTCGCTTTTTCTTTTCCCAGTCTTTTCATTCTCTTTGCTTCTGCCCCTTCTCGAGAGGTTTTTTTTTTTTCTTTCTTCTTTTCTGCCCCCTTCTTCTTCTGCTCTTCCTTCGCCCTCTCAGCCTGATCTTCTTCCTACTCTTCTTTCTCCTCCTCAGTGTTTCTGTCTTCTTCCGTCACCCTTCTCTCTCCTTGTCTTTCTCTTAACGTCTGTTAATGTCTCAGCCTTGTCGTTTTTCTACTGTTCTTTCTCTTTTAATTTTTTTTTTTTTCTGTTCTTCCCCTTCCCCGTCAGGACAGTGTCTTATTTACTGTTGACTTCTATTGCGATTCTTTTTCAAGTCCCGTGCCATGGGACAAACAGTGAGATGAGTTTTATTTGTATCTTTTCGTTTTTGAAAATCGTGTGACAACGTTCAAGATTGAAAAAAAGGACTGTGAGTGGCGTCGGTGCCAGTTTGTGTCTCCGCTTTTTTTTCTAGCGTGTATGTAGGGTTATAATTTTCATGGAAAAAAGCAAGAGTGGGACAGACGGAGATGATCATTGTTTTATCTTGTCTGCCTCTTGCATTTAGGTGTACTGCACGAAAGGGTGCCACATGCAGCAGCTGTTATCTCCCTTTTGCCGTTTTACTGATCACTTGGCCACTTCGCCGCTGACTGGCTTTTTTTCTTCCCCCCCCCCCCCCCCCCTCTCTCTCTCTCTCTCTCTCTCTCTGATTGTCTTTGCCTATCGCCGGCCCGTAATCCCTAATGAATGCTGCTTACAACGCCAAGTCGCCTAGCAGGAATTCCCACACCAGAACACTGAACAAGAACAAGGAAACATACCCAAAAAGGACGTTCCACGCTTGCCCACATAACCCTGTACCTGACAGTACACAGCCACAACAGCTGGAGAAATGAACAAACACAAATTAACATTTATCCAAGCCTGGCACGGCCTTTTCGATCATACTATAGTCAAACAAACACAGGGACGAACAGTAACAAACAGAGGTAAACTCGGTTTGACTGTTATGAAAGGAAATTCTGAATGTGTGCTCTTCTCAAGTTGTTGTTGTTGTTGTGTCCCTGTGTCCGGTACACGGTATATGGGCAAGCTTGGATCATCCTTATTGGGAGACGTCTGATTGTTTGGTCTGTGTTTTGTGTTGGCATTTCTGCTAAGCGATTTGGTGTTGTAATCAGCATTCGTTTGGAGTATGGACGTGTGATTGTTTCATCAGGGAGAAAGATTTACCCTACTTATTCGTTATTTACTGTTTACTGTTCCTTGCCTCATTGAATAAACACCTTTCAATCCAGAGTCGGCTTTACGAAACTTATCCGATGAAAAGCTGTGGTACTGTCTGGTCAAATCTGAGAGTAATATGCAGTATTCATGATGAGAAATGGGCGGACTATTTTTTTTTTTTCAAAAAGAAATGTACAGTCTGAAAATACCACATGATGGTGGCACTGGTATCGTTTGAGGCTGGAAGAAAACTTCCATGTGTGCGGCAGGTATTCACGGGTATATTCGCTGCCGAGGCTTTCTTCAAGGTGCTGGCCATGTCTCCGGCCAGGTACTTCAAGGACGGCTGGAACATCTTCGACTTCATCATTGTTGCTCTGTCGCTCATGGAGCTGGGCTTGGTCGATCTGCCCGGCTTGACCGTATTGCGGGCTTTCAGACTGGTGAGTGGTGTGTGTGTGTGTGTGTGTGTGTGTGTGTGTGTGTGTGTGTGTGTGTGTGTGTTGTGTTGTGTTGTGTGTGTGTGTGTGTGTGTGTGTGTGTGTGTGTGTGTGTGTGTGTGTGTGTGTGTGTGTGTTTGTGGTGTGTGTGTGTGGTGTGTGTGTGTGTGTGTGTGTGTGTGTGTGTGTGCGTGCGTGTGTGTGTGTGTGTGTGTGTGTGTGTGTGTGTGTGTGTGTGTGTGTGTGTGTGTGTGTGTGTGTGTGTGTGTGTTCGCGCGCACTTGAGTGTGTGTGTGTGTGTTTTGTCTATTTGTCCTTTGTTTTGTTTTTGTTGTTTGTTTGTTGTTTTTCCTATGTATTTCTATCTATATTGTTGTTGATGTTGCCATTGTTGTTGTTTTCTCATTTATTTCTCATTATAAACATGAAACATGAGAAGCAAACAAACCCTCTTCTTCTTCATCTTCTTCTTCTTTTCTTTCTTCTTCTTCTTCTTCTTCTTCTTCTTCTTCTTCTTCTTCTTCTTCTTCTTTTCTTCCTTCCTTCCTTCCTTCCTTCCCTCCCTTCCACCCAACCAGCTGCGCGTCTTCAAGCTAGCCAAGTCGTGGTCCACTCTCAATATGCTCATCTCCATCGTGGCCCGCACCGTCAGCGCCATCGGCAACCTGGTCATCGTGCTGTGGATCGTCGTCTTCATCTTCGCCGTCATGGGCCAGCAGCTGTTCGGCGACCACTACCTGCGCTTCCAGGACATCAACGAGTTCCCGGACATGGAAGGCCAGGTGCCTCGCTGGAATTTCAGGTGAGGTCTCTATGGGTGGCTGGGGGTGGGGGGGGGGGGGGGGGTGGGGACTGAAGGCTAGGTTCGTCGTGGGGTAGGTCTGAGGACGCCTGTTTTTTACCAGGTCTACAGCGATCCCTCATCTGAGCGTCGCACTGGACTGACTACTCTTGAAAATGACCAGAGCGCTTTCAATCGAGTCGGCACCTCGTCCCTAACGGAATTTTGGACGTGTCGGACACGGCAGTAAATGTTTCTAACCGGGCTGCGTTCAGATGTCTGCTTTCATGAACTTAAAACCACCGCCAGGATGACCTAAGCCAATAGTTATACAGCTTATGTGTAATTCAAATGATGATTCGGCACTGTGAAAACGACTTACCGGACCTAGCCTGCGTCTGTATGTCTGTTCGAAACCATGCCGAAAAAAAAACGAAGTGGCTAGTAGGCAGGGGATGATCAGTCTTTTACTGTTCTCGACAGGTGAAAGTCAGGTAAACCTCGAGTTCCCTATGGTCACACATCAGGACAAAGAGATTAGCCACTGTCTATGGGCAGCGGTCAGTCTATGTCAACAAATCAAGCCAGTAAAATCAAAACAGGTTCTTGTGAGTTTCAGCTGTAACTCTCAAGTTACAAGATATCCCGTTTGAAGAAGTGTTTTGATTTGTTTCAGTATTTGTACAACTTGCCCACAATCCACGAAGATTTTTGTTTTGTCGAAGGAAAGTATCTAAGTCATATATTTTTCCCTCTTCGCGGCCTGATACTTTGATAGTTTTCGGGTGAATTTCATTGACCTATGACATACGTCCCGACCTTTCGAATTTTTTCGGATGAAACATTGGAGTTCTCCACCCAGCATAATAGATAAGGTGCTGGCTGGAGCTTAAGGTGAATTCTTGGGGTGGTTATGCGGCTGGATGGGTTGCAAGGTGTAAAAGTGCATGCTTCACCAACATTGCAGAGTTCTTGACATGGCAAAGGTATGTACATCTCTGGAACTTGAGATAAGATTTTGGAGGGTGTGGGGGAAACCAGGGAAATGGGCGAGGGAGTGTAGGATATATGGAATATATGGGAGTGTAGGGCATATAGGGTATATGTTCCCAAAACAGCGGAGCGAAAGCCCACAGCTGTGTCATCCGTGACCATTTTGGTACCTGGACATTGCAACGGCTGTGTTCCGTTAGCCGTCGTTTTGGTCCTGAGGTTCGATCTTCCGCATAAGCTTGTGAGTTCGAGAATAGCGTAACGCACAAGCCGGCGATGCCAAAGTTGTGATGATGATGATGATGATGATGATGATGGTGATGGTAGTGGTGGTGGTGGTGGTGGTGGTGGTGGTGTGTGGTATTGATGATGATGATCATGATGAGGAGGAGCAGGAAGATGGAGGATGATTTTTTGTACTTTATTTTATTAAATAATAATGATAATAATGTTTATTATTATAATAATAATGACGATGATTATGATAATAATGCTGATACTGATAATGATAATGATGATAATAATAATGAATAATTAATTATTATCATCATCATCGTCTACAACGTCGTCGTCATCATCATCATCATCATCATCGTCGTCGTCGTCGTCGTCGTTGTTGTTGTTTTTTTATCATTATTGTATAATTATGATTAAAATGATGAGATGATGATGATGATGATGATGATGATGATGATGATGATGACGACGACGACGAAGACGACAACGATGACGACGACGTCAATGACGATGGCGATGACGACGACGTCGATGACGATGATGATGACGACGATGATGATGACGCTGATGATGATGATGACGAGCTTTATCCATTGACAGAGATGCTTTGTCTTTGGGTCTGACAGGGACTTTCTACACTCGTTCATGATCGTGTTCGGGTGTTGTGTGGGGAGTGGATAGACTCCATGTGGAACTGCATGAGGGTGGCCAATTGGCCCTGCGTTCCATTCTTCCTGCTCACCATGATCGTCGGCAATCTCGTGGTCAGTAAGCCAGGAGTTGTCCCTCTTTCTGTTGGTCTGGGTCATGTGTCTGCGTGACTATTCCTCTGTCAGTGTGGTCGCTGCCTCTCTCTCTCTCTCTCTCTCTCTCTCTCTCTCTCTCTCTCTCTCTCTCTCTCTCTCTCTCATACACACACACACAAAGTGTGTGTGCGTGTGTGCGCGCGTGCGCATATGTGTGTGTGTATGTGTGTGTGTGTGTGTGTGTGTGTGTGTGTGTGTGTGTGTGTGTGTGTGTGTGTGTGTGTGTGTTAGACCAAAACTACTGCTTGGGCGGCAGCATC
The DNA here is from genome assembly GCA_016801955.1 of Conus betulinus. Taxonomy (NCBI): domain Eukaryota; kingdom Metazoa; phylum Mollusca; class Gastropoda; order Neogastropoda; family Conidae; genus Conus; species Conus betulinus. Next base: position 1,634,232 of record JADBJO010000014.1, read on the forward strand.
GGGTCCCACCAAGATAAAGGTAGACCGTCATGTACTCCAAAATCGACGACACGGGTGTTTTTTTTTTTTTTTTTTTTTTTTTTTTTTTAGGGTGTGTGTGTTTTTTTTTTTTTTTTTTTTTTTTTTGTTTTTGTGTTTTGGGTGTTTTTTTTTTGGGGGGAAGGGGGGTGTCTTTGTTTATTTACTATTACAGAAGTCGAGGCCGTATCAAAGCTTTGTGGTTTCTGTTGTTTTTTTGCATTGGGCAGGTTGTTTCACAACTTGCTATTTATAGGCTGCAGGTTGACCACGATTCTTAGACCCAGAAGTCATACATATTAAGCTCTGAACCGGAGTGCTCACTGGTTGGAGCATGGTGACCGATAGAAAAGGCGCGGGGAGGGGGCAGGGGGCGGGGGGGTGGGGTGGGAAGGAGGGGATATATCCTTTTAGAATCATATTAGGGTCAAAATGGACACGTTCCGCTGTGATTCCAACACACGCTTAATATGTTCACACGCGACTCGTTGGATCCTGGGTTCGATCCCGCCTCCCCTTATCGTATAGTTGAAAAAGACCAGTTCCCGAAGCGAGGCCTTCAGAGGTGAAACCCATCCACCACACCACTGTCGTCTTTGTGGTCTGTCTTCGTCGGCAGGTCCTCAACCTCTTCCTGGCTCTGCTGCTGAGCTCGTTCGGAGCGGAGAGCCTCCAAAAGTCTGAGACGGAGGAGGAGCCCAACAAACTGGCCGAAGCCTTCGACCGCTTCCGACGCCTGGGCAGCTGGATGAAGGTGAAGATCATCGTCTGCCTCAAGATGCGCCTGAAGAGCGGCAAGGGCAAGCAGCTGTCGGCTCCCATGCAGGTCTCCCCGGAGCTCAACGGCAAAGAGGCTCTGACGGATGGCGTCACGGCCAATGGTGATTGCCCGTAGTGTGGACTGATGGGCTGTCGTTGTTGTGTGACTGGGTGTTGATTGCTTGTTTGTTTATTTGTTTTGTTTGTTTTGTCGTTTAGCCCCTTGGCTACGTGTGACTGTATGCGCGTGCGTGTGCCTGTGTGTGTGTGTATGTGTGTGTGTGTGTGTGTGTGTGTGTGTGTGTGTGTGTGTGTGTGTGTGTGTGTGCGTGCGTGCGTGCGTGCGTGTATGTGTGCGTGCGTGCGTGTGTGTGTATGTGTGTGCGTACGTGCGTGGGTGTGTGTGTGTGTGTGTGTGCGTGTGTGTGTGTGTGTGTGTGTGTGTGTGTGTGTGTGTGTGTGTGTGTGTGTGTGTGTGTGTGTGTGCGCGCGCGCGCGCGCGCGTTTGTGCATTTGCGTGCATGAATGCGTCCATGCTGTGCTCGGCTGTGGCTGGCAAGGATTGTTTTTGATCAAACCCGATCTCTTCTTTGTCTCCCAGGACTTGAGAAGACCCCCGATGACGTTCCCGATGGCGCAAAGGTATGGCCGGATAAGGTGGAAGAGAGAGAGAAAGGGGGAGGGGGCTCTGTGGTTAAGGCACTCGTCTAAGAAGCAAGAGTACTCCTCACGTGAGGTTCAATTGTGGTACGGGGCAGGTCTCCCACCCACCCATCCCTGATAATTGACTTTTACAGGTTATCCGGTTGCTAGTCTTTCGAGTAAACTATAAATTGAGGCTCCCGTGTACAGCAAGAAGGCATTTAGCGTACGTAAAAGAACTGATGGCAACAAGACAGTTTTCTCTGAACAAAAGTCTGAGATGAAATAAAATGTACAGAGATGGTTAGATGGGGAGGAGGGGGGAGGTATGGGGGGGGGGGGGGGGGGGGGGGGGGGGGGGGGGGGGGGGGGGGGATGGGATGGGATGGGTGGATGTGGTGATCAACATCCTATCTCAGAGCAGCATAGCGCGAATTTCACACAGAGACATCTATCGTGACGAAGAAGTCATTCCACAGTTCTGTGCCCGGAAGTGGGTTTGATATCGGCGAGCATAGAGGACTCCAACAGACGCGAATGGTGAGGAAAGCCAGGTGAGATACCGATCCTCGCCCCAGTCTATCTTTAGCCGATATATTTGCACAGAAGTATCGATGCACTAATGCTGATGAAGATGCTATTGTATGTCCATTGGGTAAGAGTGCCCATTTTTTTTTTAACTGTGCTGTCCTGCTTTTCGAATTTTGCGATATGATTTTATCCCCCCCCCCCCCCCCCTTCCCCCCACCTCCCTAAAAAAAATTCTGTTTAAAAAGAAATGTCTGTTTAATTTTGTACTGATTATGACCAATCAAAATGAAAGATGTTGAAGAATGTTTGCAAAGACATTTGTGTAAAGCATTTCAAAGACATATTGTATTAGTCAGTTAAAGTGGCGCTGCATTACACAGTCGGGATGGATGGATTACTGTTCAACTGTCCTGTCATGAGATATAACTGTCTAGTGATTTATAGTTTATTCAAAACTGTATTATCCATGTCTTGTACTCGCCTTAGAAGGGCCATAGTTTATAACTGAACCAACTTCCGCTTCCTCTCCCCCCCCGTTTGTCTTTTGATCTTACGCTCCTCCGCCTGTGGTTTCCCACTTGCTGAGTTGCGGGCCTTTGTCATGTCACCAGGTGTCTCTTTCGCGGGCGTCCAGCGTCAGCTCCCACAAGAAGCCCGCCAAGAGTCCCACCGGTCTGAACTGACCTCCTCCTCCTCCTCCCTCACGTCCGATCAGGGCATGGGGAGGGTGGAAGGGGAAGGGGAGCCCGAGATTAACGAGGTGGAGGTGGTGTACAAGAAAGAACCCGACGACTGTTTGTGCAAGGTGTGTGTGTGTGGTAAGGTGGTGGTGGTGGTGGTGGTGGTGGTGGGGGGGGGGGGGACTCGTGAGTTGTTACAACCAGGCTACTCAGTGTGTGTGTGTGTGTGTGGTGTGTGTGTGTGTGTGTGTGTGTGTGTGTGTGTGTACCTGTGTGTGCGTGTGTGCGTGTGTGCGTATGTGTCTACGTGTGTGTGTGTGCGTGTGTGTGCGTGCGTGCGTTAGTTAGTTAGTTCTTCAATTTAACGTCTGTTCACTTAAAGTGATATTAGACAAAATAATACAGAAATGAGTGGATGAGAGAAATGGAAATAATGTATGCAAAATGCTAGCATAGGCCTACGTACGAATGTGTGTGTGTGTGTGTGTGTGTGTGTGTGTGGTGTGTGTGTGTGTGTGTGTGTGTGTGTGCACGCGCGCGCGCGCGCGCGTGCGTGTGTGCATATGCGACTTTGACTATTGAAAAGAAAATACTGTTCTAAATGTAACAATTTAAGGATAAATTACAAAGCAAAAAAAA
>JADBJO010000014.1:1645000-1652500 GCA_016801955.1 Conus betulinus
TGAATAAATACCCCCCCCTCCGCCCCCCCCCCCCCAAAAAAAAAAAAAAAAAAAAAAAAAAAAAAAAAATCAGACGCTGAAAAATCACACTCCACATAGAAATAATTTCTTTGAATTGTCGGTGGCGTGGTGTATTCTTTTGGATTTTCTTGTGATGTTTCAGGCGACATACAAGGGCTGGACTGACATCATGGATGACGCAATCGACTGCAGAGGGGTAAGTATTCTGAAGAAAAAGGGTTGTCTTTTGTCTTCAGGTTCTACTTTCTCCGCTGGTACCACCCAGCCCCTTCCCTCTCTCCCCTACCACACCTCTCCTTACCACTTCTTCCACCCCCACCCCTAACCCGACCACCTCACTCCCATTCCTCTCTCCCTTTCCCTTCTCCCTTTCCTCTATCTCTCTCTTTCTGTCTGTCTGTCTGTCTGTCTGTCTGTCGATCCATTTTGTAAACTAAGGATGGAAAGCAACACGAAGAGAGAGAGAGAGAGAGAGAGAGAGAGAGAGAGAGAGAGAGAGAGAGAGAGAGAGAGAGAGAGAGAGAGAGAGAGAGAGAAATAAACACGCAAGGGTGAAGTGTTGTTCACGTTTTGAGTTTATTTCTCCATAAGTATGACTATAATGACGATGATGATGATAATGATGATATTGATGATGACGATGACGATGATGATGACGATGATGATGATGATGATGATGATGATGACGACGACGACGAAGACGACAAGGACGACGATGATTATGATGATGATGACGACGACGACGACGATGATGATGATGAGAACAATAGCATCAACAACGGCAACGATGACGACATTTTACAGAAAGGCTTCCAGCCTCACAGGGAAGCCAACATCTACTACTACATCTACTTCGTCATCTTCATCATCCTCGCTCCTCCTTCACCCTCAACCTGTTCATCGGTGTCATCATCGAGAACTTCAACCAGCAGAAGAAGAAAGTAAGGGTTCTATTCGTCTCTGTATATGTCTGGCTTCGGCTAGGACCTCACAAAGAGGGCGTGTCCTGTCAGGAATGCCAGGTGTGTGTGTGTGTGTGTGTGTGTGTGTGTGTGTGTGCGTGTGCGTGTGTGTGTGTGTGTGTGTGTGGTGTGTGTGTGTGTGTGTGTGCTGTGTGTGCGTGTGTGTGTGTGTGTGTGTGTGTGTGTGCGTGTGTGCGTGTGTGTGTGTGTGTGTGTGTGTGTGTGTGTGTGTGTGTGTGTGCGCGCGTGCGTGCGTGCGTGCGTGCGTGTAAGGGAAATGGTATATTGTCAGGTGTGTCTCTGTACGTGCGAGGGAGAATGTGTGGCAAGGATGTGGGGGACGGGCGATAGTGAAGGAGAGGGAGGGGGCGGGGGGGGGGGGGGGGGGGGGGGGGGGGGAGGGCGGCGTACGGAGTATTTCCCAGCTTTGTCACACAGACGCTATTGTTAAATCGTTTTCCTATTTCCATGTTTGTTTGGCTTTTTTTTTTTTCAATTAAGAAAACAAATTCTTTGTACCTCAGTTTGTAATATCCTGTTTGTGTATGTAAAGTGTGTCAAACATTTGTCCACATTCATTCCTTCTCAGGAACAGCAGGATGGGAGTTCAATGTGTTGTAACGATGATGAAGCAGTACGATGGTATATATTGCCATCTGCAGCCATGGAAAACTATGCTCTGTATTCCTTTGCCAAACACAAATGTGCCAGCAGGTCAGGTCCCTGGTGGTCGGCCTGGCCATGAAAAATGAGCAGCACTTACTGGTTGATTATCTGTATGATTATATCTCTCGCATAAACGTGCTAACTAGCTGAAGCTCAATAATTAGTACTGATTTTTTTTTTTTCTGTAATCAAGTTGCAACGATTGTTCACATGTCATTGACTTTTGGCAAATTTTGTCATAATTTTGCTCTGGGGACTATCGTTAGCTATTGACGAGTTCATCGCAATGTTGACTTAAGCGGCGTTTATGATTTTTTACGAGTTTGTCGATATTTTGACTTAAGCGGCGCGCATATGATTTTTTCTCACGCGTTTGTCGTGATTTTGTCTTAAGCGATGTTGATTTTTTTTTTTCCGACATTGTCGTAATTTTGTCTTGGGCGGCGATTAATGATTGTTCATAAGTTTGATGTAATTTTGCTTAATGGTGTCTTAATAATGTCGATGCGTTTATGGTAAGCTTGCCTTAAGAATTACTAATGAATATTCATGGCTTTGTCGCTGATGAATATTCACGGGTTTGTTTAGGGTTTTTCCCCCCCCACTAAAAGCCTGTTAATGATTGTTGACAAGTTTGTCCTAATTTTGTATTAAGAACTGGTCATGATTGTCAGTAGATTTTTATACATTTTGCATAAAAAAGTGAGTTGATGAATGTCAACGGGTTCGTCGTGAGTTTTGCCTCGAGAAATTTTAATGATTCCAGATGTGTTTTGCTGTGCCACACATCTGAGCTTCGCTGGCTTTCCTGAGGCTAGTAAGCATGATGGAAAATTGATTTTACTAGCCATTACCAGGTGCTCGCTCATTCAACGCTTGTGCCCTGAGATGTACTAGTGGAAGCGGCCAACTTCAAAATGCAATGGGGCAGTCAAAATCAGATTAACTGCATCTCTCTCTACCCTCCCCTACGGTTTTTTTTTTTTTTTTTAAATGTTTATCTCCTACCCCCTCCCTCTCTCTCTCTCTCTCTCTCTCTCTCTCTCTCTCTCTCTCTCTTTCAATGTTATTTATAGTGTGTATGAGTGTGTGAGTGTGTGCGTTTGGGTGTGTTGTGTGTGTGTGTGTGTGTGTGTGTGTGTGTGTGTGTGTGGTGTGTGTGTGTGCGTGTGTGTGTGAATGTGAGTTTGTGTGTGTGTGTGTGTGTGTGTGTGTGTGTGTGTGTGTGTGTGTGTGTGTGTGTGTGTGTGTGTGTGTGTGTGTGTGTGTGCCCTCTCGTATTTTTTTTCCACTCTGTTTGACCATCAGGCGTTTGTCTACCTGTACTAATTACCATTGGTTAATACTCAACCCATAATGACGTTGTACTTTCGTCTTGCAGTGCATCATAAGGTTTTGTCACATTGATGGAGCAAGGGGCTTTTTTTTTTATTGTTCATATTTACTGTCGTTATTTTCAGTGGTAAAGTATGGTTTATTTCAGGAAACTTTTTTTCTCTCCTCCTTTTTTATTTTTTTTTTTAATTTTTTTTTTTTTTTAAATTTTTTACAGCAAAAACATTTGGTCTAAACAAAAGAAACAAACATGAGACAGCCTTGATTGACATGCCTCTTGATTATTTGGTAGATAGTTCTGGGTATCACGATTGTCTGGAATCGCTGTTGTTGCTGTAATTGTTGTCTTTCCTCGTGTGTTAGTTTCAACATTTAGTGTTTCCTTAGTCTGTAATCGCTGGTCACTTGCTGACCAGCTCGCTGACAATGCAGACAAGACGGACAATCTGGAGCAAAATCTTTCCGCCTGATAATTATTCCAGACGGGAGCATTGCTATGCGTGCGTTTGCGTGCGTGCGTGCGTGCGTGTGTGTGTGTGTTGTGTGTGTGTGTGTGTGTGTGTGTGTGTGTGTGTGTGTGTGTGTGTGTGTGTGTGTCTGTGTGCTGTGTGTAGTAGTAGTAGTAGTAGTAGTAGTAGTAGTAGTAGTAGTAGTAGTAGTACTTCAGTTTTACGTCTGTTCACATATGTGATATAAGAAGAAAAAACAACATTGAAAGCAAACTTTAAATCTGAAAAGACATCACACAAAGACATGCCTAATAATGTGGTAAATGAGCTTGAAGAGGTAAACAGTGAAACAGCAGTGCTTGCTGGTTATTCTTCGTTCTCCACAAATACATTTTGCTTCGTTTGTGTATTTAGTTTTTTGAGGCATCAAGTTTTAGTTGATAAAATATATTAAAATAAATTTCTGTATTGGTACATATTTTTTCACTTGTAAATGAGGAATGCTGTGTTGCATGTTCATAACTAATTAAATGAGTGTTTTTATCAGCCACACCAAGCAGCGTTTTTTTTGTTTGTTTTTTTTTTTTTTTTGGGGGTTTTTGTTGTTGTTCTGTTTTAGTGTTTTCTGAATCGACACCAGACGGTTTGCTTTAATAATTGATTGACTTCAGGTAAAAAAAGGATATATTCAATACCGTGGCGCACTTTTCATTTCTGGCTCCTCTCTTTGCACATCTATCAGCTAGCTCATTACCCCAAATACCACAATGCGATGGAATCCAACAGAAGGTGACATCAGTTCCTTTACATATCAAAAATGAATAATAAGTTGGCATATTTCATTTACAAGAAAGTTGTTCGAAACGGTATTTGGAAATTTTATGGTTTGCAGAACAGACATTGAATCCACACAAATAACTACTTTAAATATTGATTGTGGCAAGTCAATTAAATGTGACAACGCCATAATAACAGCTATCATTTCGGCGACAAATATTGATCTGCCTTTTCCGATGGAATATATTTTTCAACCTTTTGTGATGGTATAACAAAAGCAGAACTGACTGATTATTAGACAATACTGAACCATCTGTGTGAAACTTTAAGATGTTGAGGATATTTCTCTGTATATGCATCTTTACAGAATAAGATAAAATATTTGGTTGGTCAGTTTTGCTCACATCAGTGTGGTCAAGATCAAAATGTGCCTGTTTCTTTCCCAAGCTGGAGGAGAAATCAAGGCCACCTTCACTAATGTCTCAGAATTGACTGTTGACTCTTTCAAAAGATTTTCTGTACAAGAACCAATGGTAGAAATACGACAAAATAGTCTGAGCTCTTTTTGGATAATGAGATTCAGGTTTTATAGCATCTCATTTTCGTTCACACCAATGAGCGTTGAACACTTCATTACATATTTGACAAGTGTTAGCTTTCTATGTTCGTCTCTAATGTAAAATATCAATGTTCTTATATAAGTTCGGTAAGTTGAAGCATGGAAAGGAAGACCAAGGCAAGAAAGCCTGTTGTGCATAGCATATATTTGATTGGATCAGTGATGTAGCTAAATGTTTTAAAGTGTTCATAGCCTGACACCAGCTGTGTTTACCGATAATTTAGAATGCTTAATTTTTTTCTAGCTTTGTTCAGAAGGTACTGAATATGAAAGTTCCACGTTAATTTAGATATTAAGTATACTAAAACATTAACTACAGGTTTGTAGTCAAGTGTGACTGCATCATTTTAAAAGATAGCAAATCGTTTATTTCGGCGCCATTGTTAAATAACACCATATATGTTTTCTCACAAGAAAACATTATACCATTCTCAAACATGTATCTAACAAGACTGTCTAATTCATTTTGGTAAAGTTTTTGGTAGTAATCAAGTGTTCTTTTAGGCAATTTTTCCTTATTGAAGTAGTCATCCATATGCACAGATCGTCAGCATACTGCACAGCTGTGATATTTTTGCTTTCTGTGGTTTGAAAGATCACATAGTAAAATGTTAAACAACATCGGAGCTATCACAGAGCCTTGTGGAATTCCCATGTGTAATGATTTGAATTCAGAGTACGTATTCTCTACTTTAACTTGTAGCTTTCTGTCTTGAACAAAATTCTCTGATACAACAATAATAAAGATTGCCAGATAGACCTATATTTCTTAATTTGAATAACAATCTGGCATGCCAAACACTATCAAAAGCTCTCTTTTACATTAAAAAAGAATGTAGCCAAAACGATTTTTCGTTATGCGAATGGTTTTTAATTTGTTTGGTTATTTTAACTATATGGTCGATGGGCTGATCTTCCTCTTCGAAAACCGGCTTGACTGTGTAGTATTACGTCATATTTATCAAATAACCTATCAATCTATTCAGAACTATTTTTCTATTAGTTTAGAGACATGAGAGGTTAAAGCTATTCGTCGATAACTATTTACATTTGTTGCAGATTTACCTTGTTTTAATATGGGAATTATTACTGACTGCTTCCATATTCCTGGCATAATACCCTCTGACCAAATCTGTTGAAATATTGTTTGCAAAAATGTTATGAAATTAGTTGGTAGGTGTTTCAACACAAAATTTGAAATTGCGTCTAACCCTACAGATGACGTTTTGTTAGTTAATGAAAAAATAGCATCAGTCACTTCATGTATTGTAATAGGTGCATTGACAAAAAGATCACTATTTGCATGCGGCTCATCATAGGGATTTTTTTTCCTCTTCTTGAAGCTGTCTACATTCTTGTGAAAGACTTTCCATTTTATTCGCATTGTAATTGAGAATATATCAGCAAATGCTTCTGCCTTTTCCGCTGAAGTTGGAAATTTGTTATTATCCAGTTTAATGAGACATCCAGGAAGATTTAACCAGTTTTTCATGTCCCGAATTTTTTCCACACTTTCTGAAAAGTTTTATTTTGAGAAACCTCTTTATCACAGAAGGATGACCAATATAAACATTTGGCTTTGGCTATAACTCTATTTGAATATGTGTTGGCTTCCTTCATTTCTTCGTGTGCCTTTCCTATCCTATAGGAAATGTGTACTTGAATCATTCCACATTTGATGTTTTTCTTTTTTTTACTTCCTCAGACTTACTTTTAGGTATGCTTTATTTTTTTTTTCATTCACGGCTTCTACGCAATCTTTTGTCCACCATACATTTCCAGTATGATTTTTTTTAGTGTTAATTCTACATTTAGAATAGTTTATTTTGCAGTAGAGAGAATCATTTCATTGAATTTACTATATAAAGCATTTATTGTCAAAAATATCATCTACGTCAACGTGAGAAAGAAGAGATAAAAATTTATTCCAGTGAAATTATAATTGTAATTGGGTATTTTGTCTTCTGGAAAATTTGTTATTTCATATCTTTTACTTAATTCAATCTTTAGTGGAAAGTGATCACTTCCAAGAGTGTCTTGACATGTTTGCCAGATGCAGTCAAAAGCTGATTTTGGAGAAATCAAGGACAAGTCAATGGCACTTGCTCTGTAGGTAGAAATGTCTGGTATTCGAGTGATGCTGCCATCATTTAGCAAGCACAAAGATGAGTCCACCACATTTCAACGAAGCGATTGCTGGTTATAGTTGAGCAGTCTCTATCCCAGAATGGAGAGTGGGCATTAAATTCTCCACCAACTAGCCGTTTTTTCATTAGAATCTTTAAACGAATGTAGCCACTCTGTGTTTCGATCGCGTGTATGTGTCTGTGCGCATGTATGTGTGTGTGTGCGCGCGCGCGAGCGTACGTGCGTACATGCGCACATGTGTGTGTGTGTGTGTGTGTGTGTGTGTGTGTGTGTGTGTGTGTGTGTGTGTGTGTGTGTGATTTTAGTATCGGCAAAACAGATAGTATCGGAAATCATTTGGGTGAACGCACAATCCTTAGATTCGACGTTTCGGAAATCGAATTATGGAAAACGTTCTGGCTGGTTACTTTCTGGCGCTTTTTCCATTGTCGACTCTGTGCTTAGGCCGGCAGTGCTCAGTCACGCTGGATCCATTTGTCTGACTCTTTGTCTATCGTTTACATAATTTTGTCACTTTCTGAAA
>JADBJO010000014.1:1659205-1661705 GCA_016801955.1 Conus betulinus
ACTATCGTTAATATAACTTATTTTCTTTACACAGATGTGTACACATATAGCCTATATGCAGATATGTGTGCTTACATAAACCCACAAATTACACACACACACACACACACACACACACACACACACACACACACACACACACACACAAATGGACACGAACTTCTGCACACACACACACACACACACACACACACACACACACACACACACACACACACACACACACACACACACACACACACACACACACACACACACACACACACACACACACACACACACACACACACACACACACACACACACACACACAACGCGCACACATGCCTGCGCGCACGCACACATACATATATGGAGTATAAGGATTTTATTCATAGTGCGCGAGCGCGCTCTCACAAGTACGCAGGCATGTGTGTGTGTGTGTGTGTGTGTGTGTGTGTGTGTGTGTGTGTGTGTGTGTGTGAAAGGATAATTAAATCTTGAATCTTGTGTGTGTGTGTGTGTGTGTGTGTGTGTGTGTGTGTGTGTGTGTGTGATTTTATTTCTGAATTAATTATTTGTTAACTTCTTTCGGTCATGTAATTATCATTATGATTTGTATCATGTGTGAAACTGCTTTCGCTCAGTAGAAAAAGAAAAAGCACTTAAAACACGTCTCTTTATTGTCATGCTCAGCGATAATGCTGCAAGGCTGACGATATAATGGTTATGCAACTGTGAGCCAGATTACACAATCACGGTCAAATTAGTCTTAACCTTAATAAAACAAACATAATCAACACCCCCAGCCGAAAAAAAAAAAAAGGGGGGGGGGGGGGGGGGGGGGGGGGGGGGGGGGGGGGGGGCGATCTTGAAGATGAAGTGATGACTTTCTAAGAGTTATCGAACAGAAGGTCAGACTCGATGTATATGAAGCCAGACTATTTGCAATTTAAGTATGATGGCTATTTACGGGTTATCCAGATGATAGGCGGGTTCGCGCGATTAGACACAGGGATGATAATTTTCAAAGGGCTCACCAGCTACAACCCTGGACTCCTCCAGTCAGACATATTGTGATTATGACATTCTAGAGATCATCCACCCAGAAACCAAACTCCACTGATTAGACTTTGGGATGATGGCTTTAAAAAAAAAAAAAAATTTGTACGGCTTATCCATGTAAAAGTTAGACGCTCGAATTCAGGCAATCATCCGCCGCACACCACCACCCCCGTTAAAACAAACAGTTGCCAAGTCTTCATGAGAAAACATCCCAGTCATGTAAAGTACAGTGATGTAGTACAGCTGTTGAAATCCAGTGATGCAGGGGATCCTGCATGTAGCTGCTGAGCACCACGAGCAAGACTACAGGCAAACGTTCTGTTAGGCCCTCTTTTATTTAAGCTGGGTTTCTGCCACCTTGTCGTCTAAAAGACAGCTGTGTCTAATTATTTTGTGATCGGATTTTGTTCCTCTGGGTTGCCCTTTTCTTTGCATCATGCTTTTCAAATGCTGAGACAGAAGTCGTTTTACACAAGAGTTACAAAGCTTGAGAAAGTAGATGTGGATGGCTCAATTATAAATAACCCCTCGTGAGGCCTTGAGCGCTTCATCACCAGTCTAGTCCGCACGCCAATATAACAGTTCAATGTAATGTATTTATAGACTCAAGACTGTTTCAATGAAATCTAATGGTTTCACTTCATCTATTCGAATTCTTTAAAATCACAAATACGATCGACGTAAATCAAATGGCAGACACATCGCCTTGCAGAAGAGTTAAGCTAAATTGCATCCCCTGAGAAGTCAGTCCAGTTTCACGATGTTCACTAATCCCGGTGTAACAGCCCGTTCTCATCCCCCCTCTGGAATTTACCCCGGGGTAAGTCTGGGCTAGCCTGCTCTTACTCCGGGGGTCATTCTAGGACTAGCTAGAACTTACCCCCCCCCCCCCCCCCCTTCCTTGTGGAACTTATCCCCGCGGGGGTAAGTTTGGCTAGCTGGATCTCTAACCCCCCCCCCCCAAAAAAAAAAAAAAAAAAAAAAATCAATCTGGGATTATTTGGAATCTTCCTCCACCCCACCCCACCCTTCAAATAAGAGAAGGTTGTTCAGGGTTTTCCTCTGCCTTTTCCCAACACGCACACCCGCCTTTAAAAAAAAAAGTGTTAGCCTGCATATTTACACCCCCTCTCCCATTTCCTATGATTATACAGTCAGTTGGGTTTGACAAAGTATAGTTCTAGACTCTTCTCAATAGATGGACCTCCTACTTCCCGAAACCCCCCCCCCCCTTCCACACACACACACACACACACACACACACACACACACACACACACACACACACACTGTTCACTAACAGATACGTATTACCATTTCTCGCGTTAGCTTACATACATGGGTCAATATTCGGGTGTGTGAGTACGCCCATGCATGCGTGGGAAAGAAGAACGGCTACATGCCAATGTGACCAAGTGCCAATGTGACCAAGTGCCAATGTGACCAAGTGCCAATG
>JADBJO010000014.1:1666705-1669205 GCA_016801955.1 Conus betulinus
CGAGGACAGGTATCTACGAACATTAAAACAAAGAATCACTGATTGCTATAAACAATACTGGTATGATGAAATAAGTAATAGTGAGAGGTTTAATACATACTATCCCTTCAAATCAATACACCAGCCTGAGGAATACCTATACAACATTACAATAGCAAAATTCAGAAAAAAGCAATAATCAGATTACGCCTAGGAACTAATGAATTACACACAAATAAAAAGTACATAGACAATGAAGCGATAACAACTTGTCCCTTTTGCCCAGTAGAAGAAACAGAACTGCATTTCCTTATGCCCATGCTATAGGCAACTAAGGGAAAAGAATACATATTGAAGCACTTTAAAAACGTTGGCATAATCACTATACAAAGTTTAGTACAAAATAGCAATACAGAAATTACCAGGGACGTGGCCATGTTTACATATTATGCATAAAAATATAGAGGATCTTATATATAGGCAGTATAAAGGATAAGCACAATTGAGAAAACAAAAATATAAGAAACAAAAACATTAATAGCATTATTATAAACAACTAGCACGTAGATGGGTAGTTGGGGTATGAAGGAAAATATACATGTTACAAAGTAGAAACGAATTGTATAGTCTGTTATAAAAACTACCTTATACTAATTGGGGATAGGATCTATGAGAGAATCTATGACAAGGGTAAAATGGGAAAATATAGATTTGTATAAACCTCGAATACTCAATAGGAACACATGGACTGAGTTGATACATAATGAATTGCATTTGCCACTTGTTGTGTAAACATGATGTGGACAGGCCGGAGGCCTCATAACAAAAGGCGCCGCGCATTCGCACGCGTCAAGCGTCAAGTGTCTCTCTCTCTCTCTCTCTCTCTCTCTCTCTTGCCATTGCAATGAAGCAATTATCACCAGCGTGAACAAGAACCCAGGTCCATGAAAATATATGGTGAAAATAATTATAAAAGATGGTGTCTATAGTTGATGGTGCGACGTTGAAGACATCCCCGCTGCGTGTTGCAATGACTGACAATGCGACCGCCAGTGTTACTTTCTCAGGATACTTGCACACGGTTGTGTACAATACATCTCTTCGAGAAGACTGCATCCCAGTGTGTTCAGTGAGATGGAGTATTTGCCTTGGGACAATCCTGATAACATTGTCAGTGCAGAAGTGGAAAACACAGTGCGTATAATCAAGAGCAACGTGATAGGGCTGCTGTTTCTGATTGGTGTGTACCAGCTAATGTCATCAACATGGCGGTGTTCTACAAACAGGGACTGAAGGATCGGGTCAACCTGTGTCTGTTTGCCTTGTCTTTTGCCGACGGTATGTATCTGGCAGTGGCGATGTTGCATCATGGGGAACAACTCTTCATACAATTCTCTACAAAGGAAAGATTTGGCCCAATCCAAACATTTTTAACGAATCTGAATTTTCCTGTTATCTACGATACATCCTTATATATGTCACAAATTCTTTCCGCAGTCATCGCTACAGAGAGGTGCCTGTGTGTTTTCAATCCAATCAAAGTTCACAGTATATTACGCACTAGAACGATGATAATCATCATCCTTTTGATTTCTGCCTTGGTATTTTGTCTGTATTTTCTTGTGGCTTTTCGATATCGCATTGGATGTGTATATGATCCAACGTCAGGTGTAATTATTAAGACACCTATCAATGGGCGATTCTACATGGCACACAAAGAGTTCATCGATAATCTTGAAAGTTTCGTTTTTGGTATTTGGTGTTCCTGGGGTTGTGATAATCACAGTGACAGTAATGACAATCATGACGATCGTGAAACTTCGTCAGGCAATGTCATGGCGAGCTAAAACTTCGTCGTCACTCTGCTCGTGAACTGGCTCTAACCAAGATTCTTGTCCGTAACTCCATCTTCTTATTGTTTGCTCGCTTCCAAACGCTCTAGACCGCTTTGCTCGGATCTTTTTTCCAGAAATGAGCGCTGGGCGACGAAATCAAAACTTATTGTTATCTGTGGTATGGATTGTTGAGATCTTCAGCTTTATTAATGCAACCTTCAACATCGTCATTTATTACACTATGGGGTCTCACTTCAGGGAAATATTCTGGACACTGCTTAACAGAAACCCACAGATGAAAAGTAGTAGGAGCAATGAAAATAATAGGAGAAAATAGAGAAAATTAGAGAAACTGGAAATATGTGTTTAAAATCTTACAGAAATTATAATGACGACCTGATGAATATCGTTCTTTAGGTTGGTGTACATATTTTTCATGTGTAGATGCACACGGATATTGTTTGGAACAGCTTTGACAGACTTAATTACAAAAAATGAAGTATGTTTTCTGTTCATGCGTTCCTGTCTTTGGTCGTCATATGTTGCAGCTTGTGTGCATTGCTATGTTTGTAATTTGCTAGAGTAGAGCATATCTTTTCACCTCTGTTTGTGGTTGCTGAAGCCAATGTATTTTCCTCTATCTGTCTGTTATTGAAACGTCTTTTTCTGCCTTCCTACCGTGTTCC
>JADBJO010000014.1:1676705-1682397 GCA_016801955.1 Conus betulinus
TTAGTGATTAGAAAAGCTGTTGGCTTATCTATGAAAACCATGTCTTTTTGAGTGCGTTCGTGTATATCCCTATTTTAACAGTATTTGGAGAAATATTTCCCATACAAGATTCTGCTGAAATGATTATCTTCTCTCTCTCTCTCTCTCTCTCTGTCTCTGTCTCTCTCTCTCTCTCTCTCTTCTGTCTGTCTGTCTGTCTCTGTCTCTCTCTGCCATTGTCTCTCTCTCTCTCTCTGCCTCTCTCTCTCTCTCTCTCTCTCTTGTCATTACAATGAAGCAATTATCACCAGCGTGAACAAGAATCCAGGTCCATGAAAATATGAGGTGAAAATAATGATAAAAGATGGTGTCAACAGTTGATGGTGCGACGTTGAAGACATCCCCGCTGCGTGTTGCAATGACTGACAATGCGACCGCCAGTGTTACTTTCTCAGGATACTTGCAGACGGTTGTGCACAATACATCTCTTCGAGAAGACTGCATCCCAGTTGTGTTCAGTGAGATGGAGTATTTGCCTTGGGACAATCCTGATAACATTGTCAGTGCAGAAGTGGAAAACACAGCGCGTGTAATCAAGAACAACGTGATAGGGCTGCTGTTTCTGATTGGTGTACCAGCTAATGTCATCAACATGGCGGTGTTCTACAAACAGGGACTGAAGGATCGGGTTAACCTGTGTCTGTTTGCCTTGTCTTTTGCCGACGGTGTGTATCTGGCAGTGGCGATGTTGCATCATGGGGAACAACTCTTCATACAATTCTCTACAAAGGAAAGATTTGGCCCAATCCAAAAGTTTTTAAACGAATCTGAATTTTCCAGTTATCTACGATACATCCATGTATATGTCACAAATTCTCTCTGCAGTCATTGCTACAGAGAGGTGCCTGTGTGTTTTCAATCCACTTAAAGTTCACAGTATATTAAGCACTAGAACGATGATAATCATCATCCTTTTAATTTCTGCCTTGGTATTTGGTCTGTATTTTCTTGTGGCTTTTCGATATCGCATTGGATGTGTGTATGATCCAACGTCAGGTGAAATCATTAAGAGACACCTATCGATGGGCGATTCTACATGGCACACAAAGAGTTCATCGATAATCTTGAAAGTTTCGTTTTTGGTATTGGTGTTCCTGGGGTTGTGATGATCACAGTGACAGTACTGACAATCATGACAATCGTGAAACTTCGTCAGGCAATGTCATGGCGAGCTAAAACTTCGTCGTCACTCTCTGCTCGTGAACTGGCTCTAACCAAGATTCTTGTCCGTAACTCCATCTTCTTTATTGTTTGCTCGCTTCCAAACGCTCTAGACCGCTTTGCTCGGATCTTTTTTCCAGAAATAAGCGCTGGGCGACGAAAACAAAACTTATTCTTATCTATGATATGGATTGTTGATACATTCAACTTTATAAATGCAACCTTCAACATCGTCATCTATTACACTATGGGGTCTCACTTCAGGAAATATTCTGGACACTGCTTAACAGACACCCACAGCTGAAAAGTAGGAGGAGCAATGAAAATAACAGGAAAAAAATAGAAAATTAGAGAAATTGGAAATATGTGTTTAAAATCTTACAGAAATTATAATGACGAGCTGATGAATATTGTTCTTTAAGTTGGTGTACACATTTTTCATGTGTAGATGCACACAGATATTGTTTGGAATAGCTTTGACAGACTTCATTACAAAAATGAAGTATGTTTTTCTGTTCATGCGTTCCTGTCTTTGTTCGTCATATGTTGCAGCTTGTGTGCATTGCTATGTTTGTAATCTTTTCACTTCTGTTTGTGGTTGCAGAAGCCAGTGTATTTTCCTCTATCTGTCTGTTATTGAACACGTCTTTTTCTGCCCTCCTACCCTATTCCAAAACCAGATGTTAATGACTGAATATAGATATTGTCGAGAAACACCACAGAGAGTGAATAAATGCAAGTGCCAATGTCCATCTCTCTGTCTCATAGAACGGATAAGGATAGACTTTATCCACCACAGGAAGAGGTGGTGGGGGGGGGGAGGGATTTTGGCGACATGCCTTTTCTCACTAACCGAGAAATAAATTTTTGGCGTGATGTGATTTTGGAACGTTGTACCGGGTGTAATATGTATTGTATTGCAGACCCTATCAGTGCGTGCACGCAAAAAAAAATGTCAAAACAGGCATTTGGCCTGTCTCCTCTCCATTCCCTTCTGCCTCCTGGGATAGACTGCTGTCAGAGAGAACAATCTGGAACGAGTTTATGCTGTCGTTTGTGGTAGGTCTGCCTGAAATCTGTTGTGCATTTTGCAACTGCTCTGAAGGGAGTGAAAAGTTAAAGAAAAAATTAACACTTGGGTATGATAGATATATTGGTATATGAACTGGAAACTGTGGGAACTTGTTCACCAGGAAGTTTCAGATGGAATTAAACATGTCGTATGGTAGGGAGCGAAACAGGTGGGTGAGGAGAGCGAAGTAAGAGAGCAGAGGGTGACCAGGAAGAATGATACCAGTCTAACATGCTGATTCCGGCACTAAAACAAGATATACCGTCAGATAATAAACGAAGAATAACGAAAGCAACGTACGAAAACCAGTAATGACTACACTGCGCGATCCCTACCACTTTTGTGAATAATTGAACAGTCAATGAAAAATGAGAAGTGGGAGACAACAGAGAGAGAGAGAGAGAGAGAGAGAGAGAGAGAGAGAGAGAGAGAGAGAGAGAGAGAGAGAGAGAGAGAGGATATATTTGTCGAAAATATACTGGTCAGTTCCGTATTGACATATGTGCAGACAACATTATCATTCCGAAGTTTTTCAAATCCCAGATCTATCCCCAAAGCCCCCAAAGCTTCCTGAAGATTCTGAAAAAAAAAATATATATATTTTTGAGAAAGTGGAGTTCGTTTTACTTCGTCATAGTTCTCATCTTCGTTGAAAGTTCCGTATTCTTTGATTGGCGATAACACAATTGTTAAAAAGATCTGATAATGAGTCGGGCAAACAACAGGAACAAAACACATTACAAGGCAAGTGATTCCGTCAAACAACAAAGACAAACAAATTGCAAGACAAGTGAGTCCGCCAAAAGACAGGGACAAACAAATTACAAGTGTTTCGTCTTGTGATTTGTTTGTCCCTGTTGTCGGACTCACGAACAATTCCTTTCCAATTTGTTTGAATTTCCGCCTGTGGTCACCTCACTTTGAAACTGGTGATGATACGTCATGGCTTCTGAGCTTTCTAGAAAGTCCTGTGTATTTTGATTGGCTATATACACGTCATGTTTCTGAGTTTTTCTAGAAAGTTCTATGTATTTTGATTGGCTTTACCACGTCATGGCTTCTGAGCTTTCTAGAAAGTTCTATGTATTTTGATTGGCTACACCACGTCATGATTTTCGAACTTTCTAGAATCTACGATGTTTGTGAATTGGCTGTGCTCCGTATTTTCCCAGCTTCCAATTTGGAGTATTTGAGGGAAAAAGGTGTGTTTGTCTGTTGATATTGTAGTTAGATAGATCTCTGTTTTGTAATGATTGTGATGGTCATATCACAACTAATTCAGAGCTCTCCAGCTGGATGTAAATATTGAAAACTGTTACCAAAGTCGACATTGTCTCTATCTTAATCTGATTCAACGAGCAATGGGAACCAACTCTTGGTATTTAAACCAGTCACCGTCCCACGTCCACTGACGTATTTTCAAAGAATAGTAACTTGAGTCTTTTCATTCAAATACAACTAAATGAATATCTTGTTTAAAAAATAATACTAAATTCATGAAATAATGATCAAACAGAGTGCAAAACTGATTTAGAATTCCAACATACTAAAACGCTGAGCAAAATCAGCGATAGATCAACAAAAAATGTCAAAGGTATAGGAATCGCAACCAGTTCTGCCGTGAAAATGGATAGATATCCACCAAGCTTATAGGATTTCCCAACCTTTAGGGAATGAGTAATAGACTTTGAAACTCCACGCCTATTATCTAAAAAAAGACCCATCCTCGTAGATCGTGCGATGGCTGGGATATATTTTGCGCTAAATGTGTTTTAACTGACGTGGTCAAAATATTTAGATCTTCGTCATTAAAAAAAAAAGAGAAAAAAAAATCAGTGTAACGTATACGAAAACAAGCTCTACTTAATTCATACGATGGTAAGAGCGTAGTGTGTTTATAACTGAAGCAGTATTCTGTGGATTAACATACTTTTTTTCCCCACAAAAGTGGGAACCTTAAATGGAATTTCTTTGAAAGTGTTTATCATTCTTACGTTTTTGGGCTCCAGTTTTAACAGAATTTCTCTGCGCTTACTCTGAGTACATACACTTTGCAGCTACCACTTTTCTCATTCGATCAAGGGGTGAGAATTCCTCTAATCTGTAAAATTTTGTTATATTTGTGTGAAATGAAACGCCCGATATAGGGCCAACTTGATAGGGTTAAAATTCAAACACAGTAATTTCCTAAAATAAAGGTTAAAGGCATATAAAAAGAAGACTTCTTTCGAGTGAAAACTTCTAGTGTAAGAGTATGAGAGAGAGAGAGAGAGAGAGAGAGAGAGAGAGAGAGAGAGAGAGAGAGAGAGAGAGAGAGTAGAGTGGTATGGTGTGGTGGTGGTGGTGGTGGTGGTAGGTGGTGGTGGTGGTGGTGTTGGTGGTGGTGTGTGTGTGTGTGTGTGTGTGTGTGTGTGTGTGTATGCGAGGGTATGGGTGTGCTCGTATAGAGATGTGTGTATTTATGTGTGTGTGTGTGTGTGTGTGTGTGTGTGTGTGTGTGTGAGTGTGTGTGTGTGTGTGTGTGTGTGTGTGTGGTGAATTGTATTCCTTTTCTTTGAATGAAAAATGTTAAAATTCTGTTCATAATGTTTTCATAAATGTCAGTACAACCATGAGCTAATCTGACAAGAAGTTAGTTTCATTCAGTCAGTATGTGTGTGTGTGTGTGTGTGTGTGTGTGTGTGTGTGTGTGTGTGTGTGTGTGTGTGAGAGAGAGAGAGAGAGAGAGAGAGAGAGAGAGAGAGAGAGAGAGAGAGAGTTTTGACACTTTGACACTTTGATGTTTTATTGTCATAACCAAATAGGTCTTTTGACAAGGGGGAGGGGGGGGGGGGGGGGGGGGGGGGGTAACGGAACAATAACATCTCTCTCTTCCTTTCCGGCAAACAAATAGTACACTTTCATTCCTAGTGTGTATCAAATCAAAGTTTAACAAACACAATTTTCGCAACTGATTTAATTACAAGTTCATCATCTGATGATAACACGACAGCGACATTTTGTCTTTTCGCTATATCTAACTGGAAAAATGAACAATTTGTCCGCACTTCATTATAAGCAGTACAGTGGAACAGAAAGTGTCTTCGTCATCAATAATGTGTCTACTACATGCAGGACAAGGAGATTCTGTGGATGTTTCACATTCAAACCATCTTTTGTTCGCATTAAAACCTAAAGTTCTCAACCTAAATCTTGCGTAATTTATTCTGTGCCATTTATCTGTTATGACATTGAGAAACTTTTTCAGAATGAAACACATTCTTAAATGAGAAAAACCAGCGATATTTTTTTTTTTACTTTCCATATCTGAGTGCCAATTCTGTTTAAAAAGAACAAATAAGCCTGTCTTTAAATTCCGCAATGAACTGTTGCTCATTTCCTACTTCCTGGTCATCCACACTATTCCAAACCCTGTTCTGA
>JADBJO010000014.1:1697099-1709599 GCA_016801955.1 Conus betulinus
CTGCTCCACGCATGCACTACACACATGCACATCATGTTCCTTTTGACCTTCAATGCATGAGGTGACCGTTGCCAGTCTTCCCCTCGCCTGACAGGGCCCGCGGGTCACTTGGCTCTAAATCAGAACTGATCAAATCCTGCATCTTTCCGCTGTTGGGTCCCAGACAGAAATTGTCTCTCTCCGCCCCATCAACTTTTGAATTTTCCGCCTTGCTACATGTGGAAGGAGTACGCAGAGAAAACATGGTACACTGTCGGGGACACGGAATCTGCAGGCATCGGAAAACGTTTTTGTTTCTTTATTTCTTTTTGTTTTCTCTCGCTTTCCCATTTTGTTTTTGCTTTTTTCGGATTTTTTTTTTTTTTTTTTTGAGAAGTAGCTTGGTTACAGTGAATGTGTGATGCACGCACACGCGCGCGCGCGCGCACACACACACACACACACACACACACACACGCATGCACGCAACGCACGCACGCACGCAACGCACGCACGCATATACACACACACAACACACACACATACATACAAACATGCGCTCGCCCCCACGCACGCACCGCGCGCACGCAAGCGCACGCACGGACGCATGCACGCACCCACAGAAAGCGCACACGCATTGCACGCACAGTTACACACACACACACACACACACACACACACCACCCACACACACACACACACACACACACGTGCGCGCGCCCGCTGCGCGCACACGCAACACACACACACACACACACACACGTCGATGGAGGAAAAATATCTGACTTTTGCCACTAAACACTTAACGGACACTCCATCCCTGAAAAGGCCTCCCTGGTTGACTGGACTATAAACAGAACCAGTTCGAACTGCTGCATTGCTCTGCACGTTGATCCCAGGGACAGAACTTGTCTCTCCACTCCCATTGACCTGACTTGCTCCTTAGTGCTGTATTATGAAGCAGTGACTGGAATAAATGAACACCAGTTGTAGAATGTCAATGTCAGAACTTTCCTGGAAGCGTTAGGAAACAAGTTTTTCCTGCAGAGTTCCAAGAATATGTGAGTAGGGCTTGTAATGCGGCATTCAAAGCAATCATTCCAGTGCATTTATGTCTAGCACCCTCCTACCTCTCTCACCTCCTCCCATCTCTATGTTCCGTCTCGCAACTTACGCTCATCCACCGATTCTCGTCTGCTTCGGCTTCCCTCCGGTCGCCTGAAAACTTCAGGCCAACGATCTTTCTCTTACCAGGCACCTGCTCTGTGTAATAGTCTCCCTTCTTCTCTGTGTAACATGGACTCTTTAGAGACTTTTAAAACCTCCCGAAAGACACATCTTTTCCCTCGGACTAATTAATGATATTCACTTACCACTGTGCACGTGTTGCTGATGTTGAACGCGCTCGTCTGTCTGTCTGTCTGTCTGATTTTGTGTGTGTGTGTGTGTGTGTGTGTGTGTGTGTGCTCGCGCGTGCGCACGCGTATGCGTGTGTGTGTGTGCGCGCGCGCGAGCGCGTGTGCTTTGAATTAGAATTATAATTTTATCATGTTTTTTCTGTAATATGCGCTTTGGGCTCTCACGAGGTAAAGCGCCCTGTAAATATCCTTTTACATTTTAGATTACATTTTCGAATATTGACTATTTTTCTGGTTGAGATTGCATATTAAATTTTATAATGGTTTCATTGTTTATTTGTGCGGAGGCATCGTGTAAAAGATTCTGAAACTTGAGTTCATGGGTTTTGTTTGTTTGTTTGTTCAGCAACCCTGAGAGTGCTTACAGAACTAGACTAGGCCCGATGCATATATGAATATAGCATATCCATTGACCGATCTCCAATCGCCCTCGCCCATTACGCAGTGAAAAGCCTTTGCTTTTCCTCTTTTGTAGATCGCTAGGGATTGCAACTTCTGTCACATTCGTTTTCCGTTGCTATAGGGAGCGTGGCCAGCAGGTGTGTGTGTGTGTGTGTAAAACACAAGATAAAACTTCTATCCCACGTCACCCCCCACACCGTTCCCTCCGCTTAGCAACGTTTTGGCTGCTCTTACCTTAGAGCCTCGCCAATCCCCCCACCCCCCCCCCCCCCCCCTCTTCCCGCCACATCCGCCCAAGCCTTCCTCAGTGGTCTAACCAATGGATGAGTGCAGTATGTTTTAGGCGTGGATGGAAAGCGAAATGGTTGCAAGGTTAGTCTGAAATGTCCACACTGAAAGAGAAGAGGGCGGGGGAGGTGGGGGCGTGATTCTACACGAAGGGGCTGTAACGGTATTAGAGTTGGTGAGGTAGTGGTACATATTGATTTGGAGTCAGAAGAAGTTGTCGTCTGGAGTCAAAAAAAAGTTCTAGGGGGGAAAAAAACTTGCTTTTGTGTTTGCTGGTATGTATCGCACCACAAGTTCACACATGCGCGCGCGCACATGAACTTACGTGCACACACACACACACACACACACACACACATACACACACACACACACACACACACACACACACACACACACACACAGAGGGTGATGAAGCGGAAAGATGGTCTGACTTTTGCCACTTGATCAGACACCCACGTGACGGACACTGCATCCCTGAAAAGGCCTCCCTGGTTCACTGGACTATAAACGGAACTACTTCGAACTTCTGCATCTTTCTGCACTTCAGGGCCAGAATTGTCTCTACGCTCCATTAACCTGACTTGTTCCTCAGTGCTGGAATATGAAGCAGTGACTGGAAGAAACGAACACCAGATGTAGAATGTCAACGTCGGAAACTTTCCTGGAAGCAATAAACAAGTAGGGTAACTCTTGCTCCCCACAAGGAAACCTAACTCAGAGTAACTTTTATTCAAGACTGGCACATCCTTTTAAACTTGAATAAAGTCAGACAAATACAAAGACAAACAATCTAATAGTGGGGGAAAAAACAAGCGCAGGCCAACAACCCCTCCGTCATCACAGTAATGACTTGGCAAAGATTTGAACTGGGGGAGAGGAGGGGGGGGGGGGGGGTGAAAATGAAGAAAATGGGAACATAAAATTAAGAAAATATATCATGAATATGAAAACTCTTCAAGCTGCATGAAGGAATCATCGTAATCCCTCTCGAAGGCAGCTCTGTTTGCATTGCCTGCTCCAAGGCCTTTCGTCCGCTGAATGCGTTAAACAGGAGCCCTTGCACAGCTTCAGTACACAGGCAAATTACGAGCAGAGCTTGTAACTCAGCACTCAACGCACGTGTACTGGTGCATTTACTCTGGCATGAATTTTGACTTTTTTCTGATTTTCTAGTCGTGCTGAGACACCGTGTAAAGGATCCGAACCTTGCCTTGCTGGAGGTTGGTTGGTTGGTTGGTTTGTTCTGAAATCGTGAGAATGTTTATAGAGAAAAACCTTCGCCAGACTCACATTTAGACATACTGTCCATCCGACGATTTTCAGTTTCACATGCTGCCTACAGTGCACTAAAGGCCTTTGCTTTTCCTCTCTGTAGATCGCTGAGGACTGCAACTTGCGTCACCTTCATTTTCCCTCTCTGTAGATCGCCGAGGACTGCAACTTGCGTCACCTTCATTTGCCCCTCTCTGTAGATCGCTGAGGACTGCAAACTTGCGTCACCTTCATTTGCCCCTCTCTGTAGATCGCTGAGGACTGCAACTTGCATCACCTTCATTTGCCCCCTCTGTAGATCGCTGAAGGACTGCAACTTGCAACTCTGTAGATCGCTGAGGACAACTTGCGTCACCTTCATTTGCCCCTCTCTGTAGATCGCTGAGGACTGCAACTTGCTTCACCTTCATTTGCCCCTCTCTGTAGATCGCTGAGGACTGCAACTTGCGTCACCTTCATTTGCCCCACTCTGTAGATCGCTGAGGACTGCAACTTGCGTCACCTTCATTTGCCTTGCCATTTCAACTGCAGTGGGGGATGTGGCCAGCAGAAATCGCTGAGGACTGTTGCGTTTAGTGTGTGTGTGTGTGCGCGCGCGCGCGTCGCGTGTGTGTGTGTGTGTGTGTGTGTCCGTGTGTGTGTGTGTGTGTGTGTGTGTGTGTGTGTGTGTGTGTGTGTGTGTGTGCGTGCGTGTGTGTGTGCGTGTGTGTGTGTGTGTGTGTGTGTGTGTGACGTCATGGTTTTCTATCTCCGTTCCGGATTCCAACTCAGAAAAGCAAGAGTTTCTTTTATATTTTATGGTTTATTGTGCAAGGAAATGGATTCAGTATTGCAGTTGGAAATACGCACACCTATTTTCAACAAATTACCGCCGCTTTTTTTCAAGCAGACCTCTGATCTTCAATTGAAAGAGCGTAAGTGTTGTCTTCAAGAGAGAAGGAATCAGAAGGAAAATCGATTTCACTCATGTACCGTCTTTTCCCTGGCATAGCATATAAGCTTACAACAAAAGAGAAAGCAGACAACTGGCTTTTACTCCACATATTGATACGTCTGTAGATTTAGTATAAATCATTTAGATCATTTTTTACTTCAAGAAAGCTTGCAACCATTGTTTAGTTGGGTTGGTTTGTCTGTGTAGCATGCGCATGATCAGAGAATGGGTGCTGTGATGACAGCAGACAGAGAGAGAGGGATGTTGATCTGTGTGTGTGCTTGTATGTGTGTGGTGTGTGTGTCATGTGTGTGCGTGTGTGTGTGCGTGTGTGTAAGTGCTCTCTCTCTCTCTCTCTCTCTCTCTCTCTCTCTCTCTCTCTCTCTCTCGTTCTCACTCTCAAAATACGTTCTGCTGTTACTCCTCTCCACTCTTATCCTTCATTCTCACCCAACACTTTCTTCTGGAGGAACAATTCACGCAGCAAACGAAAACAAGATTCAAACTTCAAACCTCCATCCCACGTCACACCAACCCCATCGCCCTTTCCCTGGTTCTCAGCAACTTTTCGACTGCTCTTACCTGTACAGAAAAAAAAAAGAAAAGAAAGAAATCAAGCCTCCCCTAATCTCACCCCTCCTCACCCCCCCCCCCCCCCCCCCCAAGTTACCTTACCTTACCATTTCCCCCTGCAAACCCCCAAGCCCTCCTGGGCAGAGTGACCTTTGGGCGAGTGCAGTGGGTCTTAAGCGTGGATGGAAAGCGAATTAAAGTTTAGTCTGAAATTTCCTCACTGAAAGAGAGAGGAGCGGGAGGTGAGGGGGGCGGGGGGCGTAATTCTACAGGAAGGGGTTGTAACGGTATTTCGAATTGGTGAGGTAGTGGTACATATTGATTTGGAGTCAGCGGAAATTGCCGTCTAGAATGAAAAAAAAAAAGATGCTCAAGGAAAAAAGCCTTGGTTTTGCTTTGGAATGTATTGCACCACAAGTATGCACATGCACGCACACCCATGAGCGCACGCTCGCGCGCGCACAGACACACACGCGCACGGACGCAAGCAAGCGCGCACGCGCACGCACGCACGCGCATACACACTCACACACACACACACACACACACACACACACACACATACACACGTGTGGGGGGGGGGGGCGCACATAAACATATGCGCGCACACACACAACACACACACACACACACACACACACACACAGAGAGAGAGAGAGAGAGAGAGAGAGAGAGAGGAAGCAGAAAGGTGGTCTGACTTTTGTCGCTTTACCAGACATCCACTTGATGGACGGTCCATCCCTGAAAAGGCCTCCCTGGTTGACTGGACTATAAACAGAACCAGTTCAAACTGCTGCATTGCTCTGCACGTTGATCCCAGGGACAGAACTTGTCTCTCCACTCCATTGACCTGACTTGCACCTTAGTGCTGTATCATGAAGCAGTGACTGGAAGAAATGAACACCAGCTGCAGAATGTCAATGTCGGAACTTTCCTGGAAGCGTTAGGAAACAAGTTTTCTGGTACGGTTTCAATAAACATGTAAATTCTAACAGCGCTCGTAATTCCACGTTTAATGCAGTAGCTCTGGTACGTTTACTTGGCACGTATTTTGACTTTTTCTGGCTTTTGAGTTTATCTTGAATAAACTGATCTTATTTGTACTGAGGCGTCATATTAAGAATTCTGCAACTTCGGTTGGTTGGTTTGTTGGTTGGTTGGTTGTTGGCTTCTTCTACAACCCTGAGAATGTTTATGGTACTAGCCAATGCCCAAGGCATATATATCAATGTAGTGTATCCGTCCGCCGATTTGCAATTGTCATCGCTATCAGCCCAATAAAAGCCTTTGCTTTTCCTCTCTGCAGATGGCTGGGATTTGCAACTGTGTGACACTTTAGATTGGCGTTGCCATTTGACAACGCTGGAGGACGAGCCAGCAGAGTGTGTGTGTGTGTGTGTGTGTGTGTGTGTGTGTGTGTGTGTAAAAAATGACGGTGACGGTTGTCAGACGAATCGATTCAGAAGAAAACAGTCCAATCTTTTTTGTCCGCAAGGCTGGAAGTGAAATCTTTCCCCCCCCCCCCCCCCCCCCCCACCCCCCCCTCCCTTGCCCCCACCCCCACCCCCACCCCCCCCTCCCCTCCGCGCACACACCACCGCACCGCTCATTTCTTCCTGTCCGCTCACCTGCAGCTGTTCTCTTCCCTCTTCTATCCCTAAGTTACCATTTGTTGATGGAATGGAAAAGAAAAACAAAGATAGCTAAAAGTCAGCATGCAAATATATTCTGAACAAGTTGAGTAAGACAAGTATGGAAACCTGTCCCCATAGATCAGTTTTAGTATGGAATCCTGTCCTATAGATCAGTATGGAAACCTGTCCCATTGATCAGTATGGAAACCTGTCCACAGATCAGTATGGAAACCTGTCCTATAGATCAGTATGGAAACATGTCCCATAAATCAGTATGGAAACCTGTCCCATTGATCAGTATGGGAAACCTGTCCTATAGATCAGTATGGAAACCTGTCCCATAAATCAGTATGGAAACCTGTCCCATTGATCAGGATGGAAACCTGTCCCTATTGATCAGTATGGAAAACCTGTCCCATAAATCAGTATGGAAACCTGTCCCATTGATCAGGATGGAAACCTGTCCCATTGATCAGGATGGAAACCTGTCCCATTGATCAGTATGGAAACCTGTCCCATTGATCAGGATGGAAACCTGTCCCATTGATCAGGATGGAAA
Organism: Conus betulinus; assembly: GCA_016801955.1. Classification (NCBI taxonomy): domain Eukaryota; kingdom Metazoa; phylum Mollusca; class Gastropoda; order Neogastropoda; family Conidae; genus Conus; species Conus betulinus. The sequence continues at coordinate 1,704,162 of JADBJO010000014.1, forward strand.
CCTGTCCCATTGATCAGTATGGAAACCTGTCCCATTGATCAGGATGGAAACCTGTCCCCATTGATCAGGATGGAAACCTGTCCCATTGATCAGCAGGGAAACCTGTCCCATTGATCAGCAGGGAAACCTGGTCCCATTGATCAGCGTGGAAACCTGTCCCATAGATCAGCATGGAAACCTGTCCAGTAGATCAGGATGGAAACCTGTCCCATAGATCAGGATGGAAACTGTCCCATGATCAAGATGGAAACCTGTCCCATTGATCAGGATGGAAACCTGTCCCATAAATCAGTATGGAAACCCGTCCCATAGATCAGTATGGAAACCTGTCACATAGATCAGTCAAGAAATGCTGTCACCAAAGTGTGCTCTTCTTCAGTGCTACTTCACAATGAAAATAGATTTCTGGTAATAAGTCATTTCAAGACGCTCTAAACGCATCAAATCAACATCAAAACGCCGACAGCTCCCAAATCAAACGCCTGTGTCTTACGGTTGTGTCAACGATACACTTTACACCTTTAGTTCACTGAGGAAAAAGCTTTATCCTCCTATAAAAGTCTCAGACTGGTGGACGGCCAAACTTCCACCGTCAGTGAGAAGTGTGTGATCAGTAGGGACTGAGAGTCCTGCTGATGACATTGTCCCGTAATGTCTGGGTCTGGGGGCGTTTCCGCAGGAGCGTCAGGAAATGGAATAATGTCGTTTCGTCTCGATCCATTTTGGACCGGGACCTCTCTGCCTCTAAGCAGCAATCGACTTCACGACAGATGAAAAAAAGGGAGAGAAAATGGTGTTTTGCGCTGAGCTTCTTTAGTGTTGTGTCCTAATACTACAGACCCAAACGATTGGCCGCTACATGACTGCTGGAAATCGTTGTATTGTTTCTAACTTGGACGTTTGATCATGCATTGCAGATAAATTAAAAGAAAAACAGAAAATCAGCGGTACCCACCATTAATAAGTACAAAAGCCACCATGAGGTGTAGCAAAAAGTGTCGTTATTGTAGCAAAAAGTCCTGGCCGAGTTTGCGTCACACACGCACGCACACACACACACGCACACGCACGCGCGCGCGCACACACACACACACACACACACACACACACACACACACACCACAACACACACACGCACACACACACACACATATATCAGTAAATTGAGCAGAAATTCTCCTATCTTCACGGGAGAGAGAGAGAGAGAGAGAGGCACACACACACACACACACACACACACACACACACCACACACACACACACACACAGATACACACACACACATACACGCACATACGCACGCACGAGCGCGCGCGCGCACACACCACACACACACATACACACACACTCACATACACGCACATACGCACGCACGCGCGCGCGCGCGCGCGCGTGCGCGCACACACACACACACACACACACACACACACACACACACCACACACACACACACACACAAGTATTTCGCCCCAAAGTTCCACTCCGAGAGGTGCAGCCGCGTCCACTCCTGACTTTAAATTGGTTTTCTGCTATTAGAAACATTTTGACGCTACTTGGATTCCAGTTGACATACTGTCAAGGCTGTCGCCTTTTTTTAGTCTTAACCAGTAAGTTGTTCATGTCAGACCTGTCAAGTTCACCTTTGTTCCTTCTTTCCAGCTGGAACTCTTTTCAGCTGCCTGTGGTTTCTGTTGTCAGCAAAGAAAAAGAAACCATCTGCTGTTCCATGAGATCAGACTAGACAGCTGCTGGCTTGCCATCCTGACAATCACCTGCTGTTCCGTGAGATCATATCATAGACTGCTGGCATGCAGCCTGACAGCCTGGGGTGTCCTTGGCATCAAGCTGTTCCATGAGATCATAGCCTGATGGCATGCAGCCTGACAGCCTGGGTGTCCTTGGCATCAAGCTGTCAAGCTCTGCTGACCCTGGTTTCCCGATTCAAGCTCTTATTTACTGGTGCAGTACGCTGCTGTTTGTGTTCACCTGAGCCTTCGCAGAGATTTCATTTCTGTCCTGTGAATCTTCATGTTGCTTTCACAGGAGAATTTCCTTTCCTCAGGCACACGGCAATTCAACTTGCACATCACTCATGGTCCGCAGTGGGTTTCCAATCGTGACTGAGGTGGAGCTGATAAAATCATCATTCTGTCCCCCTTTCGGCGAATCCTGAAATCATCTGTCTGGGTACTGGAAGCAATTTGCAGAAAGGCAAGTGGGGAGCCAGCCCACAGAGCCCGTATGTCTGGTCTTCCTCGGTGTCATCAGGTCTGTCTGGGACGTCGTCCGGACTGTTCCCAGAAGTCAGCGGTGTAGTCAGAGAGATATGGATGCACCAACACGGTCAGCCGGGGTACACTGATGAGCACCCACCAGGGGACGAGAGTTGACTTTGGACAGGCATGCAAAATGACTGAGAAGTGATACAAATGATTGACGGGTGATTGACAGGTGATACAAATAACAGACAGGTGATACAAAATGACTGACAGGTGACACAAATGATTGACAGGTGATACAAATGACTGATAGGTGATACAAATGATTGACAGGTGATACAAATGACTGAAAGGTGATAGATAGGTGATACAAATGATTGACAGGTGAGACAAATGATTGGCAGGCAATACAATTGACAGATGACACAAATGATTGACAGGTGAAAACAAATGATTGACAGGTGATATAAATGATTGACAGGTGATACTAATGATTCTCTTTTTCAAAACAGACAATTCATACTGTAGCGCCTTGTTTCCCTCCCCATTTTATTTCTGTATTCCCCCTCCCCGCCAGCTGACTTTTTTTTTCTTTGAATCTGTCTCAAGTGATTGCGTTGATGACAGTCTTGGATGGAGGAATGGCTGCCTTACCCTTGATTTCTCCCGCTAACCTATTCCTTCAGCGTGTTTATGTTTCATGGGACAACTAGGTAGCGTGCTTCAGGTAGAGAGGTTCTTTATAGACCCTTTCTTTTTCTTTTCCGTTGTTGTTGTTGTTGTTGTTTATGGTAAATCAGGTTTAATAGGTTATTGGATTGATTTGCTACGTAGATACACATATACATGCATAAATACACATAAATACATACAACATACATAATACATACATACATACATACATACATACATGGACCGGTTGACACGAAGATAATATGCTGTTTCCAAATAGTCAGACAAACAGATAGATAAATAAACTGACAGGTGACATACTCTCCAGTTGAGGCTGCCTCTACAGGTGTCTCCAATCCCATCGCCGTCTTTTTTCTACTCACCCACCCCCCACCACCTCCTCCCGCACCTCCTCCCCGAGTTCACCCGCCTCATATTGCCGAAAGAAATGTCTGTGTTCTTTGTGGACCCGCAATGAGAATCGCCGCCTGCCCATGCTCCAGTTGAATAAATGCTCCACGATTTCACCAACTGTTCTTCTGGGATGGAAAGAAGAAGAGCGGGAGGGAGGGGAAGAGAGTGGGGGTGAGGAGAACGGCGGGACACGCTTTCCGTCTGGGTGCTGTCCCCTGGCTTCTCATTAAGCGGTGTTGGTAGCTGGGAGTCTTACCTCGCCTGAGTCATCTGTCTATCACCAAAGAGTTCATTAATTGAATAAGACGGTTCTTCTTCTTCTTTCTTCTTCTCTCTCTCTCTCTCTCTCTCTCTCTCTCTCTCTCTCTCTCTCTCTCTCTCTCTCTCTCTCTCTCTCTCTTGTCGTGCACTAATTTTCTGCCTTTCAGGACTATTCACTGACTTAGCTTTGTCCTAGAAAATGTGTGTACGTTTATACATGTATATACATATAGATGTGTGTGTGTGTGTGTGTGTGTGTGTGTGTGTTGTGTGTGCGTGCGTGTGTGCGTGCGTGTGTGTGTGTGTGTGTGTGTGTGTGTATGTGTGTGTGTGTGTGTGTGTTTTCAAGCTACAAAATGTGTCTTTTTACACTGTAATCCGGCGGTTAGTAATGAGAGTTTCCACCACTGGAACTGATGACAGTCTGTCCAGTCTGCAGTGCCTTTTGCTGATAATGGCTTTTCCTCTCTACCCCGAAAGTCATGTTTTCGCCCACGTTTGTTTGTGTGTTTGTCCATTAGCAAGATCACGAACACAAAAACTACTCAACTGATTTTAAAACGAAACAAGATGAGGAAATGGAATGCGGTCCAAACAACCAACCCGTTACATTTTGAGGGAGATCCGCTGCGCGGAGCCTGGATTCGTTCAGCATGATTATTTCAATGTTTCCACTCAACACGAAGCCTGTGACATCAACGTTTGCAGACTGATAACTGTCGATGGAATGATGTGTTTCAACAGGAGGAGAATTTTTTTTCTTTTTATTAAATAGAGGGCATTTTTTTTTTTTTTTAGTTTTTAGTTTTCTACGACACACAACGTGCTGGGGAAGTAACTCTTTGTGTTGGAACTGACCAATGTGCTGGGGAAGTAACTCTTTGTGTTGGAACTGACCAATGTGCTGGGGAAGTAACTCTTTGTGTTGGAACTGACCAATGTGCTGGGGAAGTAACTCTTTGTGTTGGAACTGACCAATGTGCTGGGGAAGTAACTCTCTGTGTTGGAACTGACCAATGTGCTGGGGAAGTAAACTCTCTGTGTTGGAACTGACCAATGTGCTGGGGAAGTAACTCTCTGTGTTGGAACTGACCAATGTGCTGGGGAAGTAACTCTTTGTGTTGGAACTGACCAATGTGCTGGGGAAGTAACTCTTTGTGTTGGAACTGACCAATGCTTCTCTTAGCGGAATTTTTTTGCTTGTTTGTTTTCTTGCTCATGAACTGACGTGCTCACACAGAAACTTAGCATTTTGTCCTTTGTGGTTATTAGTATGCTTTTATATGTCTGTGATTAAAACAAAGAAAAGCACGTAACACTCGTTAGTTGACTGAAATTGTTAACATTTTATTGTTGTAAATAGCTGTGGTGGTGGTTGTAATGGCCGTAGTAACATGGTGATGGTAATGACGATGATCACGATGGTTATGATCATATGATGATGATCATGATCATGATGTTTTGTTGTTGTTATGATTGTCTTATGAGTTTTGTAGTCCTTACTTGTAATTGTGTTTGATTTTGTTTTGAAATAAAACATGAATAATTAAAAAAAAGCCGTATCATCATGTAAGAAAGAAAAAAAAGAAACTTAACATTTTGAAGGGGATCCCATTTGTCATGTCTTATTTTAAGACAAGACGCTACCTGGGCAGTAAGTCATTGCCACGAACTGTTCTACACGCAGAACTTCTTGGAAAACTGGCCATCAGCTCAACGCCCGCTTATCGGTCTCATTCGTTTTCTACAAGGTTACAGGCTTTTACACTCAACACGCCCGCTTATCGGTCTCGTTCGTTTCCTACAAGGTTGCAGGCTCTTATACTCAACGCCCGCTTATCGGTCACATTCGTTGTCTACAAGGTTACAGGC
>JADBJO010000014.1:1712099-1719599 GCA_016801955.1 Conus betulinus
GATGACGCGGAGGATACAAAGCAAAAAGCAAATAACGTGGACAAGTAAATCCACAACAAAACATGAATGAAAACAATGCTGCTATCTCAACATCCATGGATCATGGATGCACTCACACACGAAAAGCCATGATAAATGCCAAACTCTGCCATGTACCTGTAACTTATATCAAATGTGCATGTTCATCACGAGTTTAGGTTTCTCGTAAAATAGTTTTTCTTCCCAGTTTATCGGGGTTTTTTTTTTCACCCCAATTGATTTTCAATTTTATTTCATTCATTCTTGTCTTTTTTAGTTAATGTTGGTCCGATGAGAGTCTTTTGTTCCTTATGCTGTTTGCTTCTATAATGAAATTTACCAGCCACATTATGAAGGTTATTGATCTTATGAAGACAGAGAGAGAGAGAGAGAGAGAGAGAGAGAGAGAGAGAGACAGACAGACAGACAGACAGACAGACAGACAGAGACAGAGACAGACAGACAGAGAAAGACAGACAGACAGACAGAGAAGCTAGAGAGACATACTGGGAGCTCAGGAGAAAGAAAGAACTGAACGAAAGACATTACTGTTGGCCCTATACACCAAATCGGTAACAACCGAAGTCAAAACATAACACATAATGTAAACAGCATACTCAATGCCTATTTGATTCACGTGCAATGAGTACGCACCACGGAGGCTGAAGAGCAAACAAAGGCGGGGGAGATAAAGTGGGAAGGAAAGGGGCATGTAGATTCCAACAGCAGCAACAACTCCTGCAGGATGATCAGCATTGACCTGCCGATAGAGTATGTCATATTTCACGGGATGATGCCAAAGTAAGAAAAAAAGAAGGCAATTAAAAAAGTAGCACGTGTCTCACGGGAGCCGGAAATAGCTCAGTTGGTAGAGCGCCTGACTCGCAATCTTGGCGATCCTGGGGTTGCGGGTTCGAACCCTATGCCGGGGCGTTTCGGTACAGGGGGATTTTTCCCTCGGAGTTAACATTGGTTCGGACTCCATTTCCCATACAGTCCTTGGAATGAGACTATGAGACTATAAACCGAGGTTCCGTGTGTGAACGCACGCATAACATCTTGCACACACGTAAAATCCGATCACCAACATTCGGAAGAGTAGGCCAGTTTGGCCGTTGGTATGGATAACACGTTACACATAGCATGCACCTGAGTGAGAAATGGAAAGAATGAAGGAAGTAAGTAAAAATGAGTGATCGTTATTGAACGATACTGACTGGATGACACGGGAAACGACTGAATGAAGCGCCAGCTGGCAGCTCTTCAGTCGGCACTACCCAGGTAGACAGCCCGTTGTGTAAAAACGAGTGTTGATTGTAAAGCGCTTAGAGCTTGGCGTCTAGCCGAGAATAGGCGCTATATAAGTATTCATTATCATCTATCATCACTAACATGTTCACAAATCTTAAATAAATGTTAGCAAACCACAAAGAGAAACGTGGACAAACGAGTCACAAGACAAAACACGACGCGTGTCGACCTCTTAGGTCTTCTTCAGGCAAGCCACAAAGTACCAAATTCGTACATTTTCGTTGTTAGTGTCTTGTCTGAAGAAGACCTAAGAGGTCGAAACGCGTCGTGTTTTGTCTTGTGACTCGTTTTTTCCACGTTTCTCTTGGCGGTTCGCTAACATTTATTTAAGATATGTTTAGATTTCCGCCTGCAGTCGTCTCACTTTGCAACTAGATCTAACATGTTCGCACCAGTTAGACTGGTCTCGTAACGGTGCGGTTCTCGATAATACCCCCAATAACAGACACTGAACAGGATATGTGACGTTCAGCACTGTAATATAAGAACGGGTGAAACTTCAAGATCTCACCTCATTCTGGTGTCCGGTGTAACAGCCCATTCTTACCCCCCCCCCCCCCCCTCTGAACTTACCCCGGGTAAGTCTGGGCTAGCCTGCTTTTACCCCCGGGGTCATTCCAGGACTATCTGGAACATGGTCGAAATGTCTGATTTACGTCATAGTGACCAGTGGTCAATGGCACTGAACACCAGTCGTCTGCATTGTACAAGGTACACAGGTACTCGGGAGACTATAATTAACTGTGTGAAATAGTTAAAATCTCCGATTTACGTCATAATAACCAGCAGCCAGTGGCACTGACCACAAGTAATCTACATTGTACAAGGTACACAAGCACTTGGGAAACACTAGTTAGCTGTTAAATAGTTAAAATCTCTGATTTACATCATAATTACCAGTGGTCAGTGGCACTGACTACTAGTCATCTGCATTGTGTAAGCTAAGGTACACAGATACTCAAGAGACTCTAAACCCCGGGGGGAGGGGGGGGGGGGGTAAGTTCCAACTAAGGGGGGGGGGGGGGGGGGGCAGTTCTAGCTAGTCCTAGAATGACCCCCGGGGGTAAAAGCAGGCTAGCCCAGACTTACCCTGGGGTAAGTTCCAGAGGGGGTAGGAACGGGGCTGTTACACCAGTTATATCTACTGCCCTCCGACTACTACCTTTGCCGTCCCATTTCTTCCACTCCCCCCCCCCCTTCCCCCCCCCCCCCCCCCCCCCCCCCCACCTCCCTTATCTTCTTAGTCCACTTTTGCACTTGTTTGTCCTTTTTCTGCCCCCCCCCCCCTCCCCCCATCTCGTTCCTTTTCCCCCCACTCATTGCTAGCGAGGGCAACAGAGTCCGAGTCGTCGTGGCCTTGACTGACTGTGCTCTTTCTGTCTGTGACGTCACGGACACCTGCCGCGTGGATCGATCTTGCCAAGTCTTCATTCCTGCACTCCCCTTCTATGGGGGTGAAGAGGTCATGCAGTGATCTAGTTCAGTCGGACCACTTTGCTGTCAGAATTCGCCTTTCGTGGCTGACAGCTCGACAATGTTATTTCAATGCGCTCAATCAAAATAACTGTTTCACCATCACGGACATGAAGCTGTTTTTTGTCTTGGTGCCATTATTTTCAGGGTTTGCCTGATCAGCGCCTGTGGCCAATGTTTTTGTGAACTGTGCAACATTTGCAGTGTATGCCTTTAGTAAAGATCTAGTACTCTTAAGCCTGGAAAACTTGGTTTTTGTTACTTTATGCAGCTGCATGTGCTTTATTTCACAAACAAATGGGAAGTCATAGAGTGGGTTTTTTTTTCTGTATGTTGAAATGTATACCTGTAATTGGCCGTAGTTTTATAGTTAGTAATATATTCATTCATTCCTGCATGTGTGTGTGGTTAAACTCGCATGAAAATGTTTGATAAGAGTGTAGCTGAAAATTTCTTTCGATGTTTACAAAAAATGTCTTACAGAGTGTTTTTTTTTTTTTGAATTGTTTTACACAATAATTTTCCGTGATTCCCCTTTTTAAGGACACGTTAGTTTTACAGTGCGGAAAACATTCATGAAAAGATCAATCTCCAATAGACAGCCATTACTGTTCCATGAATTTTTCATTAAAATGCATCATGCGCGCACACACACACACACACACACACACATGCACACACACACACACACACACACACACACACACACACACACACATGCACACAGAGGAGGAGTGTTGAAGCAATTGGGAGAAGTGAACGAGGATGCTAGGAGAAGGTGAGAGAAGAGGGGGGAAATCAAAGAGGAAGGGTGGGGGTGGGTTCTAGGAGGGTGGGTTGTTGGAATGGGGATGCGGGGAATGGGAGAGCTACGTTGGTATTGTGATGCGATGGGCGTGTGGCGCGAGGAGAGGGGGGGGGGGGGGGGGGGGGGGGGAAGAGGTGGGCGGGATGAGTGAGAGTATCTGTGACTTGCGTTCACGAGGATTCATTGTAGTCATTAAAAATCCCGTCAGGAAGCCTTTGGGAGGTTGAAATATTGGGATCATGTTACGAGCCTGTTGCTTGTATCTTTGATGTATATGCGTACATCTGTCTATCTATATATCTATCAATCTGCGTCTATCTGTGTGTGTGTATATATATATATATATGTGTGTGTGTGTGTGTGTGTGTGTGTGTGTGTGTTGGTCACCCTCTTCGGCTCTGCTCTGTCTTCCTTTAGTTAACTGTCGTCAGGATCACACCTTGACAATCATGCCTTTCGGAGATTCATCTTTCAACATCGTCTTGTGCTTGAAGATAACAAAGGGAGGAAGTTTGTTTGTTTTGTTTGTTTTCCACCGACGCTGAAATTTGCCTTTTCGTGACCTTTGGTTCGTATATTCATCAAAGGTTCCACTTTTTTTCTGCTGACAGTCTGAACCAGCAATGTATCAAAATGGAGCGGAACTTCATCCATGTTTGTGATTAAGTCGGGGACCAACGTATTTTTGATTACGCACTCGACGACAAAATTCTAGAAACGGACGGACGAAGATTCACTTGCGCGAATGTTATGGGAATTTCCGACATATCGTTGTTGTTGTTGTTGTTGTTGTTGTTGGTTTTTTTTAGTATGTTTGATTTTTGCTGTTCCTGCTGTTGATGTTGTCGTTGCTATATTATTGTTGTTGGTGTTGTTGTTGTGCGCATGTATTAATTGCTTTGCCTCATAATTCGCGGGCACAACGACAGATTTCATGAAGAGTTCTCAAAGCCTTAGGCTCCGTCGAACTCCAAAGCTTTCAGTCTAAAATGCGCCCTGGATACTCCCTGTGTTCTCTTTGAAAAGGGACCCCACTCCGATTGCTCTGTCCCCAGTTCCCGCCCAATGGCATTCACCCACCCCCCACCCCCCCCCCCGCTTCCCAACCACCCTCCCCTCCCTCTCCATCTCCCCTGAAAGCGTTTCTCGTTTTCTAGCAGCCGGGCAGTTGTTTGATCTCCCCATCTTCACAGCCCTGACTCCTTCATTCCAAGTTCAAAGGCCGCTCGTCGATTGCCTTTTGCGTCAACCAGGGGGACGGCTTTCAGCCTGAAGGGTTGAATTGCATTATATTCTGTTGGTCCTTGCTATGGCTTGGCTCTGAACTGTGATCGGAGGTGTGTGGACGGTAATGCTCGGAGTCAAGGTGAAATGGAAAATGTGACCAGTCAAACAAATCACAAGTTGGTTTGGGTTATTTTTTTTTTTTTAGCTGAGTTTACCTCATGGATTAATTAAGATCAAGAATGGAGTGATTGTTGATTTCAGTTTCAGCAATACAGAAACCGCAGCGTAGGATTGGCCTCAAAACAAAAAACCTAAGGAAAAAAAAAAATCGAGGCTCGAAGTTCGTGAATTACGAAGAGTTCTCCCCCTGCCTGCTGGAAATTCTTTGCTCGTAATATGCTGCTTCAGGTCACCGACTTTTCTTCGCTCTACTTTTTTTTTTTTGTTTGTTTGTTTTTGTTTGTTTGTTTGTTTTTGTATATAGTTTTCCCTGTTTTCTTTACTGTTTCAATAAACGTCATTTAAGGAGGTGTTCAGTGAACTGTAGCCCTATTGATGTTTGTCCGACATGAAACTGGTTTGCTGAGTTAAGGAGGGTAACTGGAAATGACGATAGCGGTCTTCGATTCATACCAAAGTCGCAGGCAACACGGGCTTTCTCCTTATGATGTTAGTTCACACTGTGATCGTTGACTGTGAGAGGGGTCAGTTGGGAAGAGTTAAGATAAGATAAGATAATGTTGTTTATAGCCCAGCCGACCACAAAGGGCCACATCAGGGCTGTCACCACGTTAAAATCAACTCACAAGTCATTCATTCACACAATTCTTTAAAATACATCGAAAAAAAAACCTTCCGAAAGTTTGTTAAAATCTTTCCACTGTAAAATCTCAGATCCGATGAAAAATGTTAATCTCTTTCAAGAACTCAAAGATTGCGTCCGGCGGAACGTCTCTGAACAAGGTTTTCATGGAATCTGCTGTAAAATGTTTGTGTCTCACATCATGCAAGCCATGGGAAGACATGGATTTTTTCAAGTTCACTACTGTTTGATGAATTCTGTTCCTCCCAGTAGCTGAATGTGTTGAGGAACTGATCGCGAAAACTGGCTCCATAATTGTCTGCTTACTGTCATCCTTTCACTGGCAGTTCTTTGAGAATAGTCCACAACCATCCTGGTCTTTGTCAGGCAATTCTAATTATATGAAACATATCTTTCCCGACCCAAACTGTAGATCTTTGTCAAGTCGTTACCATGTGAATGTTTATTAGTAGCATGATTATTGTCATCATCATCATTATCATCACTATCGTCGTCGTCGTCGTCGTCATCATCATCATCATCATCATCATCATCATCATCATCATCATTATCATCGTCGTCTTCGTCATCATCATCATCAATATCATCATCATTATGATCATTATTACTGGTAGTAGCAGCAGCAGCAGCAACAGCAGTAGCAGCAGCAGCAGTGGTAGTAGTAGTTGTAGTAGTCACCGTCGTCGTCGTTGTCGTCGTCATCGTAATAGCAGCAGCAGCAGCAACAGCAGCACAGAGTGTGATTTGGGTATATAAAATGTTATTGTGCAACGAGATGATTTTGTCACTATGATAATGTGGGTAGTTTTTCATGCTGCTTAAACCACCTTCAATCATTTTGTAAATCAGCTGCGTTTCTCTCTCTCTCTCTCTCTCTCCTCTCTCTCTCTCTCTCTCTCTCTCTCTCTCTCTCTCTCTGCGTGTAAAACCGTCCTCACAGCAAATTAAACAATCAAAAGTTGTAACACAGGCAAATGAGGGGATGTGTCTCAGTTTCGCTGCTCGTATTTCGAAACTAAAGTAGTATGTAGTCTTAGAGAGCTTGGAGTTTCGTATCTGATCATTATCATATCCATCAGATGATTGTAAAATAAAAACAATGCATAAATTCTGACGAAAGAAAATATTCTGACTTTAGGTTTCAGATAGTGAGAGAAAAAAAAGGCTCACCATCAAATGTAGACGGGAGTGTGTGTGTGTGTGTGTGTGTGTGTGTGGGGGGGGGGGGGGGGCGCTTTTGTGGTAAAAAGTGTTTACATTCTGTTACAATTCGTCGATGGCGTGGAAGATGAAGACCAGACGGCAGATAAAAAGATAACGGGAGTGTGCGTTGCCGTACAAATGTTACCCTAATTTCCACATAACGATTAGGAGTATCAACACGTGATCCTAAGGATCGCGTTTGCTTTTTCAGACCAATGGCCTAAGCATGTCAGTCTCAAAATGAAAGATCGTAGGCAGCAACATTCATTTCCCAGCACCTGAAACGAAATTCTCCTGTCTGTTTGAATGAATATTATTAGTCGTTTCAGTAACAGTGTCATTTCAATTTTACAACATCAGTAGCCACTTCAACATTGCATGCCTGTACAAGAAAAATCTCCCAATTCCCCAAATTGCCGCAGTGCTTCAGCCAACTTGTTGCTGTTTCTGGTTGAAAAGCCCGTGATGTTGATCAGAATCTGCTGGCATCAGCAGTATCAGAGGCCACATGTTCCCCAGCTCTCGTGAGGAAGTGAGGAGGAGCAGGAGGAGGAAGAGAAGAGAATGAAGAGGAGGAGGAGGGAGGGAGGGAGGGAGAGAGAGAGAGAGAGAGAGAGAGAGAGAGAGAGAGATTTTT
>JADBJO010000014.1:1724599-1731916 GCA_016801955.1 Conus betulinus
TTATCCACGGACACAGATGCCTGTTTATCACAGATGGAAACAGATGCCTGTTTATCCACGTACACAGATGCCTGTTTATCCACGGACACAGATGCCTGTTTCTCCACGTACACAGATGCCTGTTTATCCACGGACACAGATGCATGTTTATTCACGAACGCAGGTACATGATTATCCACATACACATATGCCTGTTTATCAATATACACATATGCCTGTTCATCTTACGAACACAGATGCGGGCGATCTACGTACACAGATGGATGCGCGTTTAAATACGTACACAGATTGCTGTTTATCCACATAAACAGATGCATGTTTATGCACGCACATACATCCATTTCTATCCGCGTACATAGATGCATGTCCATCCACGTGCACTGATGCATGATTTTCCACGTGCACTGATGCACATTTATTCACGTACACAGATTCATGTTTATCCATGTGCGCAGATGCACGTTTATTCACGTACACAAGATGTATGTGTTGTACGTCTGTGTATGTTCCAGTACTACCCCCCAGAGACTCTCCCCAAGACCATGCTGCAGTGCTGGTGTGCTGCGGCCCGGGCAAACAACGGCGGCGACGGACTGGTGTGCGCCCGACATCTCAAGCTGTTCGTGAGTACAAGCCTTTAGTTCTCCCAGTCTGTGTATACAGACCTTTAGTCCCTTGTTTGTGAGTACAGACCTTTAGTTCCCTGTTTGTGAGTACAGACCTCTAGTTCCCTGTTTGTATGTACAGACCTTTAGTTCCCTGTTTGTGAGGACAGGCCTTTAGTCCCTTGTTTGTATGTACAGACCTTTAACTTTCAAGAGGTCGAAATGCATTGTGTTTTGTCCTGCATTTTGTTTGTCTATGTCCTTGGCGGTAACCCCCTCTCTTTCTAAATTTTACAGACCTTTAGTCCCCTCTTTGTTAGTACAGCCCTTTAGTTCCCTGTTTGTATGCACAGGCCTTTAGTTCCCTGTTTGTGAGTACAGGCCTTTAGTCTGCTGCTTGTAAGTGCAGATCTTTGGTCATCTATTTGTTGAGTACAGACATTTAGTCCCATTGTGAGTACAGACTGTTAGTCCCCTGTTTGTTATATACAAACATTTAGTCTCCTGTTAGTGAGTACAGTACAGACCTTTAGTTAAGTAAGACCTGTTTGTGAGTACAGACCTTTAGTAACCTGTTTGTTAAGTAAGTACAGGCTTTCAGTCCCATGTTTGTAATACAAGCATTTGCTTCCCTGTTTGTACGTACAAACATTTAGTTCCCTGTTTGTAAGTATAAACATTTTGTTCCCTATTTGTAAGTACAAAAATTTAGTCCCCTGTTAGTAAGTACAAACATTTAGTTCCCCGTTTGTAAGTACAAACATTTAGTTCCCTATTTGTAAGTACAAAAAATTTAGTCCCTGTTTGTAAGTACAAACATTTAATTCAATGTTTGTAATACAAACAGTAAGTTCCCTATTTGTAAGTACAAACATTTAGTCCCCTGCTTATACCACAAACATTTAGTCCCCTGTTTGTAAGTACAAATATTTAGTTCCCTGTTGCAAGTACAAACATTTAGTCCCCTGTTTGCAAGTACAAATATTTAGTCCCTGTTTGTAAGTACAAACAGTTAGTCCCTTGTTTGTAAGTACAAACAATTAGTTCCCTATTTGTAAGTACAAACATTTAGTTCCTATTTCTAAGTACAAAACATTTAGTTCCCTGTTTGTAAGTACAAACATTTAGTCCCCTGTTTGTAAGTACAAACATTTAGTTCCCTGTTGTAAGTACAAACATTTAGTTCCCTGTTTGTAAGTACAAACATTTAGTTCTCTGTTTGTAAGTATAAATATTTAGTTCCCTGCTTGAAAGTACAAAACATTTAGTTCTCTGTTTTTAAGTACAAACATTTCGTTCCCTATTTGTAAGTACAAACCTTTAGTTCCTGTTTGTAAGTACAAACATTTAGTGCCCTGTATGCAAGTAAAAACATTTTGTCCACTGTTTGTAATTACAAACATTTAGTCCCCTGTTTGTAAGTACAAACATTTAGTTCCTATTTGTAAATAAAAACATTTAGTTCCCTATTTGTAAGTACAAACATTAGTCCCCTGTGTGTAAGTACAAACATTTAGTCCCCTGTTTCTAAGTATAAGCATTTAGTTCCCATTTGTAAGAACAAACATTTAGTTCCCTGCTTGTAAGTACAAACATTTAGTTCTCTGTAAGTATAAACATTTAGTCTCCTGTTTGTAAGTACAAACATTTAGTTCCCTGTTTGTAAGTACAAACATTTAGTCCCCTGTTTGTAAGTACAAAAATTTAGTTCCCTGTTTGTAAGAACAAACATTTAGTTCCCTGTTTGTAAGTAAGCACAAACATTCAGTTCCCTATTTGTAAGTACAAACATTTAGTTCCCTGTTTGTAAGTACAAACATTTAGTTCCTTGTTTGTAAGAACAAACATTAGTTCCCTGTTTGTAAGTATAAACATTTAGTTCCCTATTTGTAAGTACAAACATTTAGTCTCCTCTTCGTAAGTACAAACATTTAGTTGCCTATTTGTAAGTACAAACATTTAGTACCCTGTTTATAAGTACAAACATTTAGTCCCCTGTTTGTAAGAACAAACATTTAGTTCCCTGTTTGGAATACAAACATTTAGTTCCCTGTTTGTAAGTACAAACATTTAGTTCCCTGTTTGTAAGTACAAACATGTAGTTCCCTGTTTGAAAGTACAAACATTTAGTTCTCTATTTGTAAGAACAAAAATTTAGTTCCCTGTTTGTAAGTATAGACATTTAGTTCCCTATTTGTAAGTACAAATATTTAGTTCTCTGTTTGTAAGTACAAACATTTAGTTCCCTGTTTGTAAGTACAAACATTTTGTTCCCTGTTTGTAAGTACAAACATTTAGTTCTCTGTTTGTAAGTATAAATATTTAGTTCCCTGTTTGTAAGTACAAACATTTTGTGTTCCCTGTTTGTAAGTACAAACATTTAGTTCCCTGTTTGTAAGTACAAATTTTGTTCCCTGTTTGTAATGCAAACAGTTAGTCCCGTGCTTGTAAGTACAAACCATTGGTTCCATGTATAAATATTTAGTTGCCTGTTTGTAAGTACAAACATTTAGTTTTCTGTTTGTAATACAAGCATTAGTTCCCTGTTTGTAATACAAACATTTAGTTCCCTGTTTGTAATACAAACATTTATTTCCCAGGTTTTTAAGTACAAAACATTTTGTTCCATGTACAAACATTTAGTTCCCTGTTTGTAAGTACAAACATTTAGTTCCCTGTTTGTAAGTACAAACATTTAGTTCCCCTCTTGTAAGTGCAAACTTTTAGTTCCCTCTTTGTAAAATACAAACATTTAGTTCCCTTTTTGTAATACAAACATTTAGTTTCCAGGTTTGTAAGTACAAACATTTAGTTTCCAGGTTTGAAAGAACAAACATTTAGTCCCCTGTTTGTAAGTAGAAACATTTAGTTCCATGTACGTAAGTACAAACATTTCGTTCCTTGTTTTTAAGTACAAACATTTAGTCCTCTGTTGGTAAGTACAAACGTTTAGTTCCCTGTTTATAAGTACAAACATTTAGTTCACTGTTTGCATTACAAACATTTAGTTCCCCGTTTGTAAGACATTTAGTCCCCTGTTTGTAAGTACAAACATTTAGTTCCCCGTTTGTAATACAAACATTTAGTTCCCTGTTTGTAAGTACAAACATTTAGTTCCCTCTTTGTAATACAAACATTTAGTTCCCTGGTTGTAATATAACATTTAGTCCTCTGTATGTAAGTAAAAACATTTCGTTCCCCATTTGTAAGTACAAACATTTCGTTCCCTTTTTGTAAATACAAACATTTAGTTCCCCTGTTAGTAAGTACAAACATTTATTTGTAAGTACAAACATTTAGTTCCCTGTTTGTAAGTACTAACATTTAGTTCCCTGTTTGTAAGTACAAACATTTAGTTCCCTGTTTGTAGTTCCCTGTTTGTAAGTACAAACATTTAGTTCCCTGTTTGTAAGTACTAACATTTAGTTCCCTGTTTGTAAGTACAAACATTTAGGTCCCTGTTTGTAAGTACGGACCTTTTAGTCCCCTGTTTGTGAGAACAGAGCTTTAGTGACCCCCTTTTTCGTTCACAGTTCTTAATGTCGTCACAGAGGGGTGCCTTTGGTGGTGTGTTGCCTTGTAACAACTGGCCAAGCTGTGAAGGCGGAGCAGGTCCGGTTCACCAACTCCCAGTTGCCTACTCTTCAGTGGTGCCGCCACTCTCAGTTGGGCCTATTTCATCATATTAAACTTTGATTTCTCGATCAGTCTTTATAAACACAGGCCAAAATATTTCGCGCGCGCGCCTTGACTGAACTCTCTCTCTCTCTCTCTCTCTCTCTCTCTCTCTCTCTCTCTCTCTCTCTCTCTCTCTGTGCACGCGCATCGGTTTCCTTGAACACTGATTCTCAACCTGTCAGAGAACATATCATTCTCTCTCTCTCTCTCTCTCTCTCTCTCTCTCTCTCTCTCTATATATATATATATATATATATATATATATATATATATATATTATATATATATATATATATATATATATATATATATAGCTAGTGAAGGGTTTTCATAGTTTATGATATACATTTTCTCATTTACTTCATCTTCAATTTTTTTCCTCTCAATTTCAAATCTTTGCCAAGTCATTACTATAATGTTGGAAGAATTGTTAACCTGCACTTGTTTTTCCCCACTACTTAATTGTTCAGCATTATATTGTTTGGTCAATCTGTGGGTGATTGCATCTCTTCGGAGATCCAAGGAAAGGTTCTGCACAATTCTTAGCCGCTGACAATGCTGGGTTAGTGAACAGCAGAGCTGACCACTCAGACTGTTCCATTTCTTTTGATCTCCCTTGCATCCTTAAATGGATCCTCAAGCATAGGCTCAAAGATTGTCCCTTACATTTTATACTATTTGCGTAATGTTTTTAGTTGTCTCTTGATGAGTCTGATCCAACAGACGAAAGGCCTCGGAGCAGGCGATACATACAGATCTGCCTTCGAGAGGGATTGCGATAGTTCCTCATGCAGCTAGTGAAGGGTTTTCATATTTATGATATACATTTTCCCATTTACTTCATCTTCATTTTTTTTTACCTCTCAATTTCAAATCTTTGCCAAGTCATTTACTATAATGATGGAAGAATTGTTAACCTGCACTTGTTTTCCCCCACCACTTAATTGTTCAGCTATATATATATATATATATATATATATATATATATATATATATATATATACACACATACACACACACATATGTAGTTTTTGATTGGTTCACATTTCCATAATCAGGCACCGCTCCACCAAAGAATCTGTTTAAGTAGACAATGCTCACAAAAGTCAATATACACTCAAAGGAAATCATAACACTTGAACTGGGCTGCACTCCAACACTTTATTTCTCATAAATTTGTGGTAGCAGCTGTCTGAAGAAGCTCCAAAACAGGGCGAAAATTTATGAGAAAGAAAGCGTTGGAGTGCAGCCCGGTTCAAGTGTTATGATTTCCTTTGAGTATATATATTATATACATACACATACTGTCAGTTAGGCAGAATCATCTACCACTGCAGATATGAAGGCTTATCACCCCTCTATTTCTACAATCTAAGACATACGAGCAAGTTTTGTTTATAATTCAATATTTCTTGCAGTCATTGCAACACCAAGCTGCTCTGTAAGTTGCTGGAATGGTGCTCGGTACTTATCCTTGGAATTTATATATATATATATATATATATATAATATATAAACAAAAAAAACATCCAAAGGATCTAAAACAACAAACACGTTGAATTTTTCGCAATATTTCGACCTCTTTGGTCTTCCTCAAGGGACTTGATTGCTATATATGTAGAGAGAGAGAGAGAGATATATATATATATATATATATGATATATATATATATATATATATATATATATATATATATATATACACGTGTGTGTGTGTAATTTAGTAATCGGGGAAAACAAGTACAAGCTAACAATTCCTCCGTCATTACATTACCCGGCAAAGGTTTTAAAAGAGAGAAAAAAACGGGGGGGGGGGGGGGGGGGGGGGGGGGTTGCAGACGAGGCACTGCTGATTGTTTTGTGCTCCTTTGCCATCAAATAGAGATGTACCACAGTCTACAACATTTGTGTATTCTCGCCACCAAGGGTTCAAAAAACGAACCCACCAGCCGCCAGCGAGATAAGGAAAAAGAAAATGTGGTAAAGAAATATGTTGCTGAAAAAGTAAAATCATTATGTAAGCGGTATAAATGTTGGGGGAAATCTTTTCAGCCAATGCTTGAGGATCCATTTAAAGATGCACGGAGGTCAAAAGGTGTCAACATTAAGAGTGGACAGTTTCTACTATTTAATGACCCAAGTAAGTTCAGCGCGGTGCAGGCTTTACTTGATCCCTTACGAGATCTCTGTGATTGATCAAACAATAATATGTTGAACAATTCAGTAGTGGTGGGGAAGTGCAGGCTTACAATTTCCTCGTCATTACGTTAATGACTTGGCAAAAATTAAAAAAGGAAAAGAAAAAGGAGGGGGGGCAGGGGAAGAAAGAAAAATGAGACAAAGGACAGAGACAGAGACAGACGTCAGAGACAAAGAGAGACAGGAGGGAGTTTCAGAGACACAGAGAGCGAAAAACAACAAAAAGAAAGTGAGAGAGAGACAGAGACAGAACACAGACGGAGAGACGCAGAGAGAGAGAGAAAGAGACAGACACACAGAGAGAGAAATAAAGAGAGAGGGAGAGAGAAGGAGAGACGACCCCACAGACACAGAGAGAGAGAGAGCAGAGAGTGTGTTCTGTGATGATGGACTAGCACTACAGACAGACACAGATTCAGTTCCTGACACACAAGTCTTTAAGGGGACAGTTCTTCATTTGAGAGGCTAATTTGATTACATGACACAGACAGAATTGTTCCTGAAAACCCAAGTCTGAACTAGGTAGAAAATCGCCGTTGGAAATTAAGGGGAGTTCAGATTTAGGCAAATATGCTTTCAGAATAAAAGGGTTTCTAGAGACAGGGATGGTTATTTAGACATTTCGTCCAGTACAAACAAAAGCAGGAAAAACTCCAGGAACCAGTCGCCGTCGCGGAGTGGTTTAGCTTCGAGCGATTCCCGTGAGAAAGTCGTAGGTTCGATTCCTTCGGAACCATTAGTTAGTGGTGATTTTTTTTCACCAACCGGCTCCTCCACAGCACTTAGATGTTTGCTATGATCAGTGGGGGGAAACTGGGACCATAACAGTCGAGTTT
>JADBJO010000015.1:0-7500 GCA_016801955.1 Conus betulinus
TAGATCTCTTTAACGACAAGACATGCCAGGAATAGTTCGGCTGTGCGGCAGCAGTCTTCCTCGCCTGACCCTAATCAGCGTGTATTTGCTACATGAGCCAAGTCTTGCAGACTAAAAAGGCTTCCACATCAAGCGACTCTAATAAGGGTCGCACAGCCGGCCAGTCTCATGCTATAAAATGACCACGGGCGCGTACAAATGGGCGGGGGTGGCGGAAAGATAACAAAGAAGCTTATTTTTCTGGAACCGACAGCCTTGTTAGGCTGCAGCTGCCTTTCTGTTCTCGGAAACATGAGCATTGTTGTACCGCTGTGCTAATAACTCCTTTGGTACCATAAAGAGGGTCCTTCCCTTCTTGTGTCTTTCTAGGAGAAAGGACAGAGAGGTCCGCAGTCCAACAAGAGCAGGCGAGATCCACACCTGCCCACAATGCCACAGATCACGGAGATCACGAATTGGACTAATTAGTCATCAAAGGGCGTGCCGCCCATCCCTGGCGGAACTTCCCACTAATCTTCGCAAGCGAAGAACTAGCCAATCAATCAATCACTGTAAGAGCTGTGTGCTGACGTTCTAATGTATATGTACGTGGGGTCGTATTGTGTCCGTTTAAGCTTATGTTGCATTTCACTCGTATCATTTAGCTTTGTATTGTGACGGTGTGCCATTTGGCTGTATTGTCAAGGTGTTTGTTAGGTTCTGTTCTGGTCTAAAAGTAGCTTGTGTTCTACTGTATGTGGTTAGCTTGAATTCTACCGGTGTGTAGTTAGCTTATATTCCACAGTCATGCCTGTAGTCCAAATTGTAAAGGTGGCAGGTTCTATTCTAATGGATGGTGTGACAGGAGGTTGTAGTTCAAGGTATCGCTTCCATTATAATTCAATGATATGCGATCAGACTGTATTCTTGAGGTGTGACACTGTCTCATATTTCATTGGAATGGAGGCCAGGCATGTCGGTTGTGTCGTATTGCCTTGCTGTTAGGTTGTAGATGACACGAACACGATTCTGTTGTCTGATGCTGTTGTGTACAAAGCACTAGTATATTAGGGTGACCCTAATTCTACTTTACTAGCGTGCTATTAAATCATAGTTTACTCATGTGCAGTTCAACTGCGTTCCACTTGTGTGGTGGCGTGCATTTTGTTCATATCCAGTTAGCTGGCATGTAAAGTGTGTGTGTGTTGTGGTGTGTGTGTGTGTGTGTGTGTGTGTGTGTGTGTGTGTGTGTGTGTGTGTGTGTGTGTGTGGAGAGAAGAGAGAGAGAGAGAAGGAGAGAGAGAGACAGACAGACAGACAGAGAGAGGGTGTTCATGTGTGTGTGTGTGTGACAGAGAGAGAAAGAGGGCGTTCATGTGTGGTGTGAGAGAGAGAGAGGTTTTGTGCATGCTTGTGCACGTGTGTGTGCAGGTTTTCATGCATGCCTGTGCGGATTTCAGATGTGTGTGTGTGTGTATGTGTGTGTGTGTGTGTGTGTGTGGTGTGTGTGTGTGGTGTGTGGTGTGTGTGTGTGTGTGTGCGCGCGTATGTGTGTGTGTAGGTGTGTCGGTCTGTCTGTGTGTGCGTGCGTGCGAACGCACGCGTGTATGCACACGTGCATGACTCTGCAAAACAAATGTTTTCAAACAGAATAAGCCACAACCGACCGAAAAAGTTTGCAGTGTTGCAGATCTGACAGTCCCTGGCTGTAGACAATGTTCTGCAGAAATCCCGTGGATGAATGTCACAACGACAACCAGTTGCAAAGGTCTGATCTTTTAACACAAGTGGTTTCGAATGCGGCCAGTGCCATGTTTGCCACTTTCTTCCATAGAGAAACATTCTAACTTTCCCGACTATTTAAAGAAAAATTTAGATATTTTTGTGATCTAGAATGTTTTTCTTTTCGAAATAAATCGAATTTCCTAAATGCAGCCATTTCCCCATTCCCTGAGTAATTCCATTAAGAACAGAGAAAATCAAATCTTATGTGTAGGCTAATATGTTTTCCACGCTTTTAATGTCACTCAGAATGACAGAGCATTTAAAAAAAACAGTCCAAAGACTGGCAACCTCGTCCAGGAAGGTGTGAGGGGAAGAGAACGATTTCTCTCTAAGACCAACTTTGGCCATAACCTTGTCCAGTGGGAAAGCAGGCGAGGATGAATGGAAGGGATAGGAGAGGGGGGAGGGGGAGGAGTACTTGCAAAACTTATTCCAGATCCAATGGACTGGGAGTTAAAATTATAACATGTGGTACCGCCTCCGAGGGAAGTGTTCATGCATGTTGTCAGAAATATCTGCCATTACTGTTGGGCTACTGGCGTATGTACACCAGCTGTGGTTGTAACCAAAAGGCTCCCCACAAAGAAAGAAACATTCTGACCACAGAAGGGGGGAGAGTTAAGGGAGGCAGCAGAAGACTCCACATTTGGTGGGAAAAGAAGGGGGCAGTGGAATGGAGAAGGGATGAGGGGAGGTGACTAGCCAATCCTAATTTCGTTCTGAGAATGAAATATACATTTACATCCCCTAAGACGTTTTCTGGAGAAGAGGGAGAAAGTAGGGAGAGCAGAATGTATGTCCATGACAGTGTTGTGGTTATATTTAGCTTTCTTCTCTTCCCCAGAGATCGCTCTTTCCTTCGAAAAAGACGTTTTTCATGTTCAATTTTGTTTTGCTTTAAATCTCACTTTCATTTTTTCTGGGATAGGTGCACATGTCTTTGAATCCAGGAAGAGAAGGCCGATGCATCCGTCTCCCCCTAATCCCCTTCTCACCATACCCCACCTACAACCCTGAGCCTTACCATTTCTCCATCTCCATCTGTTCATCTCCAAAATCAGTATCTGACTAATATCAACTAATAGGCAATACAGTTACAGCCTGAAGATCTGGTACTGCAGGGCTTGGTGCCTGTCTCTGCCCACCTTGTTTGGCTGCAGGCAAGAATCGGTATCTAATACAAGAAAAGAGCCGTTAGTCTGCCCTCTTTCAGGGCTGGTTATTCTGGGACCAATGTATAATGTCTGGTCTTATTTCCTAGGCTCTCACCCATCCAGTCCCTTGGAGGAGACGAGGTACCATGCATGTGTGCATGTTCAGCTCAAAAACATGAAATAAAAGTAAAAGCGTGCACGCATGCACTAACTTCAAAGAGTTTTCCAAGAACAATAGGCTAATGCCTACCAGGGGATGGATCAAATGCGGCGCATGTCTTTCCACACATACACACGCGCGCGCGCGCGCACGCACACACACACACACACACACATACACGCATGCGTACGCATGCACACACACACGCGCGCGCGCGCGCGCGCGCATACACACACACAGGCACGCACGCACACACACACTCACACACACACACACACACCACACACACACACACACACACACACACACACACACACACACTCACACATACATACACACACCAGCAACGCATGCACGCACGCACACTCATACACTCATACACTCTCTCTCTCTCACACACACACACACCACACACACACACACCACACACACACACACACACACACACACACAGACAGAGAGACAGAGAGAGAGACAGACAGGCAGACAGAGAGAAGAAATCAGAAGAAGGGAAAGATCGACGATGTACAGAATGTAAATGGAATCTCAGAACTGGCATGCTCTTTGATGCGACAGCAGGGAAGCTTTGCAGGCTGACCCCATGCCCCCACCCCCTACACCTTCACCTTCCACGATCGCTTTCCCACCCACACCCCCAACCCCTTTCCTGTCTCCTTACTCCCTTCCCTTTCTATTACATCCTCTACCCCCCTTCCCATTCCTCCCACTGCCTTCCTCCATCCCACTCAACACACACAGAGAGTGTGAAGTACAAAAACGTCAATGGCATCACAGCAGTCACGCGCTCTTGTAAACGACAGCAGGGGACGTAAATGTGCCATGAACTTGCTTAGGGGAATGAGGTAAAAGAGGGCATGGTAGACGTAGGGTGGGGAGGGGGGGGGGATGTGAGCGACCAGGGGATGGAGGAGAAGGTGTGGGGAGGGAGAGGTGGGAGCGCCTGGGAGGGAGATCGATAAGTTTCAAAGCCTCTCTGCTTCGATCTTTACTGCTTCGGAAATGGACCAAAAGCCCTGACAGCTTAGCTCTGTGCAGTTCTTCAGACCTTGAAAGAAACAGCCAACTTCTTCTGTCCACGATATTGGCTGTGCTCTGGAGAAGGAATTGATTTCCTGTTTATCATGTATTATAGCAAGGGTTTTCTCTCATAAATAACACCGAACTCTTCAGTGTGTACGCAGTTTTGTATGTATGTGTGCATTTTGCCTCTAATCTTCCTGTGATGGTTTATTTATGGATAGTTTTTTCGTACTTGTCTGTGGGTGGTTGCTGTTTTTCCGTTTGTGTGGGCAGCTGTTTTTTCGTCTATAATTTTTTTTTTTTTCCTTTGGGTGTGCGTCTCTGATTTAGCAAATTCTCATTTTATCTCTGGAGTAGTGCCTTTAGGGTTACTGTGTCGGTCTGTATTTGAGAAGTCAGAAGACACTGACATGCTAGACTCGCACTGAAAAGGAAGCGGAAAGAAATGATTTCTTGTCATCCCTTTCCTTTATTTTTTTTTTCACCATTGTATTCTTTCTTTCACTTCTCCCCTGTCTGTGGAGTATGGATGGATAAAAGGGATCACGACAGATGGCTTTCTGTTTTCTCTGAGAGAGATGAGACGGTGGCTTTTTTAACTGTTAATTGGCAGCGTGCTCTCTCTCTCTCTCTCTCTCTCTCTCTCTCTCTCTCTCTCTCTCTCTCTCTTTCTCTCTCTCTCTCTTCTCTCTCTCTCGCCTCTCTCCTCTCTCTCTCTCTCTGTCTCTGTCTGTTTGTCTCTCATTCTCTCTGTCTCTCTCTGTCACTCTTTTCTGAGAATGTGTGTTGGTAATGAGAAGAGCGGAAGGCGGTCAATGAGCATGCCTGCAGACATTTTTATAGAGTTCTACTGACAACAGTTTTTTGTAGCCATACCACTGCCATGTTGTCAACTGAACATCCTCTTTGGTGATATAAGAGATCTCAAAGACTGTCAGCTCAAGGCTCGTTGACAAAAATCCGTCTTCGCCAGACCACTCCAATTAAAATCACAGCCAGTCTCCTGCATCACGCACAATGGTGCACCCCTAAAAGCACAAGAGTAACGCTGGCGCAAATGGCTGATAACTTAAGGTTAGCAAAGAGAATGGACCCTTTTCTGACTTAACCTAACTTGTGGGCAAGCAGCTAGATTGTAGTCAGCTGGAATGAATTTAGACCACGTTTTGTTAATTTGCAGTTAGTATTTCAATTCAACTGTATGAAAGTCGATGGCATTTTTGTTGAAATCCCTGGATCCTTCGATGGCCATACAGGCGCACTGATTTTTGCTCGTCCTTGAAGGTGTGCAGAATTTCCACTCCATGCATGAGCTAATTGAACACCTTTCCTGTATGGATCCAGTAGTAGCTGGCAATAGGTGCTCTTCTCCAGTTCATTCAAATTAAGATCACGTTCTGTCCTATGCTAAGCAGCAGAGAAAGGAAACTGGTCCTGACCTAAAATCTTCATAATTACACAGACAGCAAATTGCCTAGTGGTGGCTCGAACATATCCAAGACAACATACCACATGTCGTTTGGAATTGACTGAAGCTTTTTAGATTTCGCTATGCTTGTCTGAATTTTTAAAGACGAGTGGGGTAGGGGTCTGGTGTTGTATACTATTAGTTGCCTACACAGTTTACACTAGTAAGAAAATCAAACACATCCACCAAAATTTATTGAATACAGGGTGGGGAGTCGCGGGCGGTTGTAATGGAGAGCAGGTTCGAAAAAATGCACAATCCACACTTTTTCTACAATATTTGCTCATATAGCGTTTTTTTTTTTTTTCCTTTTTTTTCTTTCATGCACTCTTTGAAGAGGGAGGGAGGGGAGAGGACAGGAAAGAAGGGTACTGGGGAAATTTCAGCTCCACCCCTCTTCTTATCTGTCTTTGGTTAGTATGTGGTTCGGTTGTGTTTCTGCCGCTGTACAGCAAGTCTGTGCTGGATCAAAGTTTGAAGAAGTAGTGCACTGTCAAGGTAGGTCCACTCGTACTCTTTCTGGCATTCAGTGCAGCTGCATTGACTGTTTGTGGTTAGGCTGTGTGGACTGACCCCATGCCAAAATACAAGTAAGTACGTAAAGCAGAGGGCAAACTAAGCCCTATTCCGTACACTTTACACAAACGACAGGTGAAATTTGACAAATGTGTCTTCTTCAGACATGACAGATAACATGTATGAAAATGCACAAAGCGATACTATCCAGAGGGCTGCCAACCGCAAAATGGCAATGTATAAAGAAGAGCAGTGATGTGAGAACAGTTAAGAAACCGAGAGAGAGAGAGAGAGAGAGAGAGAGAGAGAGAGAGAGAGAGAGAGAGAGAGAGACAGACAGACAGACAGACAGACAGACAGACAGCAGGCAGGCAGACAGACAGAGACGGAGGATGAGGAGCGGGTTCGAAGTCAACTGGGTCTCTTCAGCCACAAGAAATGCCCGGCCAAGTTTACCCATGCAATTGAAGGCTTCCAGACTGACCCCAATCAGAGGGTGTTTTCTACACGAGCCAAGTCTTGTGGACGACAAAGCCTTCCCCATCAAACGACTCTAACGAAGGTCACACAGCCGGTCGGTCATGTGCTGTCAATGAGCATGGACGCACTCACGGATCGGTGGTGGGAAGGCAACAAAGAGGCATAACTTCTGGAACTGACAGCCTTGTTACGCTGCACCCTACCTGTCGGTGATGGGGAGAATGGCTGTTAATTTAGTTGTGTGCTGATCGTTTGTATGCCGTTAGTGCATGCTAAGTTTCTACTGAATAACTAGGCAGCTAGGGCTGTATTGACCCCCGTTTCAAACCATGTTTCAGTCTGCTAGCGTTACACGAGCTTGTATTCTGGCAGTGCATCACTACGCTGCATTCTGAATGTGTTTACTAGGATCTGTTCTGATGGTATGTGGAAAGCTTGCATTCTACTGGTTAGCTTGCTTTCCAAAAGCTTGCAGCTTAGTTGAATTCTTAAGGTGTCAGGTTTTCTTCTAATGGACGCAGTTTGCTTTGTACTCTGCTGGTGTGTTTTGCGTATAGTTTGTGTATAGTGACGGTATGGCGTGAGTTCTCTGTTCAAAGGTATCCGTTACCTTCTATTCTAAAATGTATTTAGATTGTGTTCTTGTGGTGGGAGCTATTCTCTGTTTCACTGAATTGCAAACAGGTCAGTTGTGTTACGGTTGTCTTGTTGTTAGGCTATAGACCATCGGAATACGATTCTGCTGTTAAACTGTAGTTGCTGATGTGCAGTACAATTGTGTACTACTGGTGTGCAAATAACTTGTTTTTCTAGTGGCCAGCAGTTAGTTTCTATCCTGTTAGCTTACATTTTGAGAATGTTTGCCATGGTTGGTTTATGGTGTGTATGTGTGAATATCTGTGCGTGTGTTTGTGCCA
>JADBJO010000015.1:10000-15000 GCA_016801955.1 Conus betulinus
GAAATCCGGCAGCTGATGCTTTGCACCCTCCCCCTTACCCTTTCATCCCCTCGACGCTCTCACCCATTCCTACCCCCTACCCCAACCCTGTCCTCTCTCCATCCTCCCTTCCCGCATTTAGTTCTACCCCCTCCCGCTCCTCTCAACCCCTTTGCTTCCCCTACCCACATCCATCACAGAGAGATAGAGAGAGTGTGAATGAGAAATGACAACACCACCAGAGAAGCTCTGACCTGGAATCCCCAAGGCAAAAGGAAGCGAGGAAGAGCAAGAAACACCGGGAGGCGGGACCTGAAAGCGGACACCAGGCACATGGGCTGCAGCTTGGGCAAAAGAGAATAGATTGCCCAGGACGTGGTCGTGCGTGCAGTTGTTGATGGCCTATGCTCTGACAAGAGCCATGGGCCTAAGTAAGTAAGTAAGGGGGACATAGATGTGATATCAGCTTGTTTAGAAAAACGGAGGAAGAAGGTGGGAAAGATGGAAAGAGGGAGGAAGGCCATAGGATAGTGTTGTGAAGACTAAGAGACGAAGGGTGGCGAATAGGTTAAATTCCAAAACTTCTGTGCTTCGATGTATACTGTTTCTGAAATGAATGAAAAGCCACGACAGCTTAGCTCAATGCAGTACCTGAAAGAAACAATCAGCGTCTTCTGTCCAGAATATTGCCTGCCCACTGGAAGAAGCAATTGATTTCCATTTTCGTCCTGCTTGATTTATGGGTAAGCACAAGGCTCCGTTATGCACTCGTAAATTTTGTGCTCAGTTCTGTGTATGTGCGTGTGCGTGTGTGTGTGCGTGTGTGCGTGTGTGTGTGTGTGTGTGTGTGTGTGCGTGCGTGCGTGCGTGCATGCGCGCGTGTGTGTGTGCGTGCGTGCGTTTTTGCTGTGACCGTTTTGCGTGCGTGCGTGCGTTTGTGCGTGCGTGCTTTTGTGTGTGTGTGGTGTGTGTGTGTGTGTGTGTGTGTGTGTGTGTGTGTGTGTGTGTGTAATTTGCGTCCAGTTTTCCTGTGGATCGTTTGTTGGTGGAGAGCTGTCATTGTTGTTTGTTGTGGGTGGTTGCTCTTTTCCTGTTTGTTTGGGTGTTTTGTGGTTAGTTTGTATGTGTTATTTGCTGTCTAAATGTGGGAGGTGTCCATAATTGGGTGGCTGGTATTTAGTTCTGATTCTTTGTTGTGTGTCTATTTATGGGTTGTTGTTTGGTTATTTTCTGGGCTAATGTTTGTCTATTTATGTGTTCGTTGTTTACTACTATGGGATGGTCGCTGTTTATTGTTTGTCTGTTCACGGGTTGTTATTGTTTGACTGTTTGGGGGGTGATCAATTGTTGATTTGTGAGTCGACATTGTCTGTCTCTTTGTTGGAAGTATGTTTTTGTGGATGGTTAATTGTTTGTCTATTTGCTACGCTTGCTCTTTATTTGTTGATTGGTGGATTTTTTTTTTTTTTTTTTTTTTTGTGGGCGTATTTTTGGCCTCTTTGTAGATGAGTCCCGTTTGTGTATTTGTGGGTGTTGTTTAATCGTGGATGATTGTTTTTTGTCTATTCTATGGTAGTTGGGATAATTTTCAACACATGCAGAAACTTCATGTTTTTCATATTAGACAGCATCAATATTCGTCAAACACCTGCATATTGCCTCAGACAGAATGACAATTATGCCATTGTTCATTATGGGGGAAAAAAGCCAAAACAATAATTGGAAAAAAAAAAATGAAATCTAATAAGGAATGCCTTGACTTAATTTCTCAAATGAATATGTGAAATTTAAGTCTGAGCTGAGCAGACATTTAGCACTTCTTAGCGCAAGGATGAGTTTCGTGTTTGTATAAACATTGTTCAAGAGAAAACAGATGCAAATAATCATGAGCCATGTATTGTATAATTTTCATTGTTTCCCTTTTTGTTAGTTTCATGTAAGAAAAAAAAACTAAAGAGAATACACCCAGTTCGCAAATGCAGGTTCGATAACTAAGAGGCAGGGAAGAGGGAAAGGTGTGTAAGGACGGGGGGAAGGTAGATGGTGGTAGTGTGGGTGGGAGATGGACGAATTCGGCTGATAAAGAGAGATGGGATAAAACAAATTAAATCTGGTTTCTTTTTGTCCTTCTTAAAAAATTGTGTTGCTGTAGAGCTGAGTGATTTGATTACCAATAGTGATGCTAATGAATGTGAGATGTCATGCTATACCTTAATAATGATAAATCTATTCATATCTTTGAGAGTAAGCGAGACATAGTGAAAGAGGCAAGTAAAGGAGAGAGAGAGAGAGAGAGAGAGAGAGAGAGAGAGAGAGAGAGAGAGAGAGAGAGAGAGAGAGAGAGAATGTGACTTTAAAACTTTAAATGTTAAAAGTTTTAACATTCAAATCCTTTAAACCCGTTAAACATGGCTGTGCTGAGTGTGCCTGCTATTCCACCCAGTTTTTACCAGTTGGGGTTTTCTAAGCCAGCCAAAAAGAATTATAGGAATTATTTCCATGCATCTAGAATATGAAAAGAAATATGACCCAATAATATTGCCCATGTCAAAGTTTAATCTCATTTGGATGTGGGTAGACTACACAAAATCCAGCATGTTATGTATGATCACAATAAAAAAATGAATGTTTTAAGAAATAAAGACAGGTTAATGAATGACGAAGACAGAAAGTAGATAGCAGTCAAGAAAGATAAACAACAACATTAAAAGGAAGAGTGAAAGAGTAAATCGAAAAAAAAAGCTGGAAGCAAAAGCACATAATGTACAAGTGGGTCCACAGTTTATATCGAAGGAACCCCCACCCTAACCCCATCTCCACTCCCACCATCATGCCTCCAGCCCTGCCTATTCCCACGTGGGTGACGATAGCTGGCAGAACGATTGACGTAGCTTCTAAACAGGTCTCCAGTGTGTACTCAAAACCCAGACAGAACAATACTCTCAAGCACTCAGGCACAAGTGCTTCGGGTCAACCCCTGTGGATCGCACAAAGAAAATGGACGACCATCGGCATTGTCTGGCAGGAGAGCACCGCTTCCGCTATCAGACTGGAATCATTCTTCCAGCCAACGTTAAGACGTCAGCATCGCTCTCGCTGTGGACACATACCAGGGCGTTCCAGTTAACCTCTTTCTCAGGGGATGGCTTCAAAGCGAGCAGTACGACAGACGCTCCGTGTATGACCGACAACAAAAAGCCGTGTCAGTAGAGGATTGTAAATGTAAGCCGGGTGTGAGAGCCCAGTGGTTAAAAGCCCCGGGGTTCTTTGTCTGAAGGTCGCAGGTTCAAAACTCGGGGTGAAGTGCAAAGCATGATTATTTCATGATCTCCCGGACCAGCGGTCATTCGATGGGTGATGAAAACACGAAAATAACCAGCACAATTTGAGAGGAGATGGGCAACGCGAAGTAATCTCCATTGCCTGCTGAAATGTTGTGGCGAACTCCCGGGTATAACTACACTATTTTTCATGTGTCTCAAATATTTTTGCATGGAATTGTATTACACAATCAAATATATACATATTGTGCCACTTTGAAGGTCACTCATGGAGTGGCTGTAAGATTGGTGTGTGACGAGTTGATCAAATACCCACAGACGGTAATGATAGCATTAACTAAAACTACAAGAAGTCCATTCACTGATGGCAGTGCAAGACAAGATTATCATCAGTGTCACATATGTGATAATGTGTGTGTGTGTGTGTGTGTGTGTGTGTGTGTGTGTGTGTGTGTGTGTGTGTGTGTGTGTGTGTGTGTGTGGCGGGGGGGTGGGGTTACTGGGGGTATACACAGTCAAGATTCATAGCAGCTCTATATCCCGAGTCGGCGTCCAACAGGATAGAAATGTATGTTCATTCTTATTTTTCACTTTTATTAATCGAAGACTTCCTTAGTCTGCTTTTGCAACGACCATTTCACCCTCCACCTCTATCAACCTATCCCCCCCCCCCCCTCCCCCGCCTCCAGCTGCGCTGCACCTCCCCTTCCTCCCCCCATTTTACTCTGTAAAATATTCTTGGACAGGGAATGACGGTTAGGTTCATGCAGTACCACACGAGTTGCTTAATTCACAGGAAATGTCTGGACAAACTGCCTGCATGACTGTTGTTTGTACTTTGTATGAAATGTACAGCAGGTCTCTGAAGAATTCCTGAACGACCGTGCTTTCCCTCTAGTTCTGGTACCAGTACGTACCTCTAGCATCCATGCAGAAGGAAGGGTACCACAAGACCTCTGGAGTTTTTATCTTCACTGGAAAGCTAATTGATCTGGTGTTCTCTGAGGGTGTAGGGTTTCACTGTGTTAGATATAGCAGAGCCAGGGCGAGCCTTGGGTCCATCTCCTCTGTTGAGCCGTTTGTCTTTCTGTAGAGCGGATCTTAAACATTTACTCTTAGTTGTAAGGGATAGTAATGGATCTTCGTTATCTGTACAGAGAGCCATGGCAACACACATCCTCCATACTGCTGTATAGATTGATGCATACGATTATATATGCATACAAACATGCAAACATAAATACATACATACAAATATGCATACATACATGTATACATACATACATGCATGCATGCATACATACATACATACACACATACGTACGTTCATACATACATACATACATACATACATACATACATACATACATACATACACGCAGAGAGCGTGAGTGTGAGTGTATGTGAGAGAGAGAGAGAGAGTGTATAGTGTAGTGCAGTGCAGTGAAGTGTAGTGTGGTGTGGTGTGGTGCGGTGCGGTGCGGTGCGGTGCGGTGCGGTGTGGTGTAGTGTAGTGTAGTGCAGTGTGTAGTGTAGTGCAGTGCAGTGCAGTGTAGTGTAGTGCAGTGCAGTGTAGTGTAGTGCAGTGTAGTGCAGTGCAGTGTAGTGCAGTGTAGTGCAGTGCAGTGCAGTGCAGTGTAGTGTAGTGCAGTGCAGTGCAGTACAGTGTAGTGCAGTGTAGTGCAGTGCAGTGCAGTGTAGTGCAGTGTAGTGCTGTGCAGTGCAGTGTAGTGCAGTGTA
>JADBJO010000015.1:37500-40000 GCA_016801955.1 Conus betulinus
TGGCGTCGGTTGTTGGGGGAGCTGCGGCGCTGAATTCTGGCAAGTCGTTACTGGAGAATTCTTACTGTCGATTATAAGTTAAAGTTTGTACGCTGGTTGCAAAACAAAGCTCCACTAACACATGTCCGAATAACAAGTTAGAGATGTTTTGTCGATTGCAGAATTGTTGAGTTCTGACACCGGTAGAGTGAGCTCGCATGTGATGCAGTCTTGACAGGTTTCGGAAAAGAAATGACAAAAAGTCAATGACTGAAATGACTACACTATGCTTGACAATCTAGGAAAAAATTAACAGGATCTAGGAGTATAGTAATTTTACCTAGGGTCAGGGGGAGAGAAATTTTACAAAATTCGGAGATTCACATTGCCATCTCTCTCTCTCTCTCTCTCTCTCTCTCTCTCTCTCTCTCTCTCTCTCTCTCTCTCTCTCTCTCTCTCTCTCTCTCTCTCTCTCTCTCATTGTGAAGCAGATTTAAAATGCCATCTATTCAGAAGGAAGATAACCAAATACCGTTTGTGTCATACTGGTCTGTCTTACAGAAACTAAGAGAATAGTGTGTACTGCTGAAATGTCGTACACTCTGTCATAAATTCCGGACGCAGTTCAGCATGTAATCATGAACATCTATTATAAATGTCAATATGTTTATTCAAAACGTTCAAGATGCCCTCCTCTCTTCTTTTGTCTTGAAATTCTCCACTGAATGAATGGTTTTTAAACGTTTGTGTGTTGTTGTTAGGGTGCTACGATGATTGGGATTAACTTGCTCCCCTTTGTGAAGAGAAATGTCCCAACCATTATCAAACTGTGTCTCTCCCTCTTTCCCTCTTTCTCTGTGCATATACTTACATATACATACATATATATATATATATATATATATATATATATATATAGAGAGAGAGAGAGAGAGAGAGAGAGAGAGAGAGAGAGAGAGAGAGAGATGTAAATACATACATACAATATATAACGATAGATAGAGAGATAGATAGATAGATAGAGAGATACATACATACATACATACATACATACATACATACATACATACATACATACATACATACATACATACATACATATTACGCATTTCAGGAGATCATACGTCGACGCATGCTTTCGTGAAGTGATATTATTTGTTTTGCATGTTGCTGTGTGTTTATTTATCTGTCTTCTCTCTTTGATTGTTTTTACCATCTCTCATTTATTCCCCTTTTTTTCAAAAGTGCTTTCAGACATTTGTTGAGAGAGGATACCGTAATCCGCTCCGAGTGGTTTTGTTCCGATATGCGTCCATCATTATGGCAGTTCTCTACCGAAAGTACTGTCTCTGTGGAGCGGAACCTTGGGAGCACGGCAGAGGTCTGTGTCTGAGCAATCCAAGGATTATAAGTTGTCGTGCCACTCTGGCACTGAAGAGACGTGCAAAGACTGGATTCAGTGTCATCCTTTTCTTCTCTTCCGGTCATCATCCTGTTCTTCCTGTTTCTTTCCGTCCGTCTATCGGGTATCGACTGACACAATGGGACTGATGCGTGCAACACTCTATACCTCCCACCTAACCCAGGCTTTCTCGGTGTGTGTGTGTGTGTGTGTGTGTGTGTGTGTGTGTGTGTGTGTGTGTGTGTGTGTGTGTGTGTGTGTGTGTGTCTGTGTGTGTTTGTGTGTGTGTGTTTGTGTCTGTCTGTCTGTCTGTGTCTGTGTGTCTGTGCGCGCACACATATTTTTATATGTATGTATGTATGTATGTATATACAAGTTTATGGATGGATGGAATGATGGATGGATGGATGGATGGATACCAGCCGCCGTGGCGAAGTGGTTAGCGTCGCGGACTACCGGCTGGGAGGTCGTGGGCTCGAATCCCATCAGAGTCATGTGGGTTTTTTTGCCCCGACCGGCTCCTACCCAGTGTTGAGTTTGCTGCGGACTCAGATGGGAAGACTGGGACCACACAGTCGAGTTTCATCCACTTAATGGATGTGTTTCTGAGAATGTTGCTCAAATTTCCTGACCAACACTGCAGGTGCCTGTATCTCTCGGACCCGGTTGACGCTGGGATATATTATGAAAGGAAGCGTAGAGTACAGCCCTGTCATGTAGTCTCAGACCGAAATGGAAATCCGTAGCGTCATCTTAATCATACTCATTCTCATCGATCAGCATTAAAAAAATGTCTCAATGACCTTCATGCCCTGCTGTCATGGTGACCTCAATTTCGATGTCCCCTCCACGGCTGTGGCCTTGGTTTGGTTCCCTCGGGGTCACCGGTATCGGCAGGTCCATGGGGGCTGTCGTTGGACGGACGTGGTGGCGCCCTCCGGAGGGAGAGCTCACTCGCGCCGGCTCCGCGACTAAGCAATTATTGTCGTCAGTAGGGGGCTTAGTAGGTGGTGTCCTGCGTATGTTAGATCAGAACAGGCGCCACTGAACACCACCGAAGTGACTCGGCAGTGCAGTGTCTCCTCCGGTGGGTTGCCTCTTGACGACTTGACATTGACT
>JADBJO010000015.1:45000-50156 GCA_016801955.1 Conus betulinus
TCGCCCGCGCCCGCGCGAGGGAACCGGGGCGTGTGCGTGTGTGTGTGTGTGTGCGTGCGTGCGTGCGTGCGGGTGTGTGTGTGTATGTGTATGTTTGTGTGTGCGTGTGTGTGCAGGTTTAGGTGTGTGGGTGTGTGTGTGGTGTGTGTGTGTGTGTGTGTGTGTGTGTGTGTGTTTATCTTCAGTCCTCGCCTCCCTTTCATTTCTAGTGCTTTCCTTTTAGATTAATGGATGAGAGAAGTTGGCGTGGAAAAGTAGCAGAGAGGTGGGAAAATGGGGCTCAGGGGGGCGGGGGAGGAACATGATCAAAATACATCGTTCTCCTCTACTGTTCACAAATAGCTCAGACCTTTTGGATGGTAAAGGATTTTCAAATGTGCCGACTCCATACAAATCAAGAGTTACGCAATGTCTGTCATCAAATACTTGTCTCGCGCACCTGCAAGTGCTTGACTGTGCGTCCTTGGGCTGTATGGTGAGGTGGCTGGGGGATATGAGTTTGCATTCATTTGCGAATCTCTGTGTATGATGGAAGGGGGAGGAATGGAGATGGCGGGCGACTGAGAAAGGTGTGCATGGCAGAGTGTTTGTATGTGTTTAAAGAGGTTATTTAATGAACTGGACAACTTTTTTTCCCATGAACGTGATGTGTGTGTGTGTGTGTGTGTGTGTGTGTGTGTGTGTGTGTGTGTTGTGTGTGTTTGCATGTGTGTGTGTGTGTGTGTGTGTGTGTGTGTGTGTGTGTGTGTGTGTGTGTGTGTGTGTGTGAGTGTGTGGTCTGTGTGTCTCTGTGTTTATGTGGTTGTATGTGTGCGCATGTCATGTCATGTATATATGCGTGCATGTTGGTATGTGCGCGCGCGTGTATGTGTTGTGTGCGTGGTATATGCGTGTGTATGCGCGCGCGTGCCCGCCCGTATGTACATAATAAGTGTGTGCGTGTTTCTGTGTGTGTTTGAAAGTGTTTGTATATGTGTGTCTATCAGTCAGTTTATGATGTGTGTGTGTGTGTGGTGTGTCTCTGTGTGTGTGTGTGTGTGTGTGTGTGTGTGTGTGTGTGTGTGTGTCTGCAGATCTCCAGATCTGAAGCTTCGCAGCAAACGATTCCCTTCCCAAGGGATTCCAGCGACAGACGAGATAAGCCGCACCCCCACCCCCTTCCTGCTGTCTGCTAAGCTTGGCGGCACCTGAGGGCAGACCAGAAGTGGATGTATATCCCCCATCCTCACCATCTTGCTTCCAATCGATGGAAGATGCGACTCCGTTCTGAGTCAATCAGTTGATTGGCAGAACAGAAGTATCCACAGCCTGTCGGCACCCTGACGTCTTCTTCCTTTGCCGCTGTGACTGTAATCTCTGCTTCAGTTACAATATCAATTATGTGTTCTGACAGCAATGCTCACACCGACGAAGATGTACAGTTCCTTTGTGAGTTAACCCTTACATGGCCATTGTGAACGGATTTCCAAAGAATCACCAAGGACGACGCATTAACGTTCTGAAAACAGACACCGCAAACTGCAAATTTTCGTGCGATAGGAACAAAATCAACAGACATCAAATGGTTTCTTCACTAGCAACTGAGGCAATTCAAACTGGAACATCAATTTTGATGGCTGCGTTTCTGCTTCAACTCAATCAACACCATCCCAAGACTGACAGATCTTGATTGAGTGAAGTCTACAAAACATTAGAGTTAATCCTTTTCACGTCCATTGTGAACGGCGATGTAAACTTCAGTTTTGATGGCTGTATTTCCGCTTCAACTCAAGCAACTTCATCACAAGACTGACAGCTCTTCATTGTGTGAAGGACATGAAACATTACAGACCGAAAACAATAATCATTAAGCTATATGGCACACAAATGAGCGATGACACTGGTTCTTAAAGAATGAAGTAAAACACATGTAAAGAGAGTGACTTAAAAGTCACTAGCGCTGGCGGAATGCTAGGATAACCGCCCACGAAAGAGTTAGATCAGGCAGCGCAGGCGTCCGTAAAAGATGAATGTGCGTCCGTCCAAACAAATTCAGTGAGAATGAAGGTACCATGACAAGAACGATCGTCCGCCAAAGTATCAAGAAATATGTCTTTCATAAGAAAAGAGATGTTTCTGCTAAATTGCTGGACTGCCCATGTATGGTGAAGCCAACTTCCAGACTATCGGCCGATGCCAGCAGTTTTGTTCTTCTACTTGGTGGTGGTAAATCCGATGGTTGGCTGTACAGCCCGGGATTGCGGCAATCGATCAGAGTGCTGGTTAAGTGTAGGATGTAGGATTAGTATTATAGTCACGCGACACTTCCAGACAAGCTTGAATGGCCATCAACGTGTCTTGGTGGCGAGTCGGTTTTTCTTTATGGTGCCATCGATACTCCAAACGCAATTTCGATCGAGAAAACATGTGGAGGTCCAAATCGGTTCCCCGTTGCTGTGTCCAAGTCAAGTTTACTCCTTTAATATCTTGGATCTTTTCCAAGAAAAATCGTGAAGGATTTTCCTTCAGACGAAGCAACTGTTAACCCCAACAACATGTCGACTATCGAAGCTGCCAAAGATGTCGAAATATCTTGAAATGAGAAAAATGTCACAATAATGGCTTTTAGTGAGTGACCTTGAACCACTCAGTTTTACAATTTTAAAAACGTTGTGTGAGTGTAGTTTTGAATGAAAACGTTGTCGGATATCTAAACACCGACGGCAAAGACTGAATGATCGTCAACTGATTGTAAACTGAAGGATCACATAATCACTGCGGATTCCAAGTTTAGGACAAATAAGAAATATGATAACATTATGAGGAAATCTTTTCCTAAATATTGCTATTCGCATCTTCATAACTTTTCACCTTACATCAGACGAGCCAACACTACACGAAATGAACCTGACGTTCTCTCTATTCATCCCCAACAACGCTCACGGAGACGTCATCCCCTGCTCTGCCGTCATGGCGGAAAGTAGGGGGTCTGGACGTGTGGCGTCTGGAAGGAGCGGAGGAGTGGGCGTGGTGGGCGTGGCTTCTGACGGAAGTGGGTGTGGCCACGGTGATTGGTGGTGGGTGACGTGTTCCTTCTCATGCTGTTCTTCACGCGCAAGCTGCTGGGCCAGTCCACCAACATCCTGGTCTTCTCCGTGGCCGTGGCTGACCTCCTGGCTGGGCTGCTGGTGCTACCGCTCGACGTCCTGCAGGTAGTTTGCTGGGTCATCGTAGGGTTCTATGGTGTATAGTGTCGAATGTTCGTTTGTGTTGTATTTACCTCATTGTTGTCGTACCAGATTTTTCGTTCTCTGTGACGTTAAGGCTTACAGTAAGAGAAGACAGTTAAAGCAAGATAAGACACACAGTATGGTCTCAAAAACGGAAATTGTGCCTGGTGCAACGGTCATCACTTCAGGTAAAAAACGGACAGATCATTGAACACCTATGAAATGAGTTATAAACATATGTCTACTGCATCAATAATAAAACAAAATTACCGCAGTAAAGGCACACATATTTCATTGTGCCTGTAAATACACGCATCATGAGATTATAACCTTTGAAATAAGAGAATCGGAGTTTGCATCATGAGATTATAACCTTTGAAATAAGAGATTCAGAGTTCGCATCATGAGATTATAACCT
The DNA here is from genome assembly GCA_016801955.1 of Conus betulinus. Taxonomy (NCBI): domain Eukaryota; kingdom Metazoa; phylum Mollusca; class Gastropoda; order Neogastropoda; family Conidae; genus Conus; species Conus betulinus. The sequence goes on from JADBJO010000015.1 coordinate 48,628, forward strand.
TTGAAATAAGAGATTCAGAGTTAACGATGAACATCAAATAAGATAATACCATGGATGCAGAGAATCACCACCACCACCACCACCACCACCCACCCACCCACACACACCACACACCACACATACACACACACGCACACACGCGCTCTTGTCCGCATATCGCTACCCCTTTCCCACCCTCTGCATTTAACCCCGCCCTAGTAGAGAGAGAGAGAGAGAGAGAGAGAGACAGAGAGACAGACAGACAGAGAGAGACGGAGACAGACAGACAGACAGACAGACAGACACAGACAGACAGACAGACAGAGACAGAGAGACAGAGACAGCCAGTGAATGAGTGACATACTAGTTCACAATCGCTCAAATATTCACAAATGCATCAAGCTTCTCTCCCCTGGAAGAGCGAAATGCCTTCATAGCACCCACTCCACTCCGCTCTGTCGACATGTCTGTACAGGACTTCGTTGGCCTGTCTCGGTGAATGTTTCCTCTCAAAATTTGCCGGGACCAACTGCCTTGTCGCCTTGGGCTCTCTGCGTGCACTGAAAGTGCCCCATTCTGCACGCGGGATCTCGGTTAAATGACTCATCCGGATGACTAGCATCCAGACGGGCAGTAAAATACCAGCCGCGGTGGCGCAGCGGTTTGCGTCGCGGGTTCTTTGTTGGAATGTTATATGAGTTCGATACCATTTATTTGTGGTATATTTCGGCAGCGGCTGCTATCCAGAGCTGATCTCTGTAGTAAGCTAAAGTGGGAAGACTGGGACTACGCAACTGAGTTTGATCCATTCTGTTTTCTCTTCTTGCTGCTGGTCCAACGCAACCAGTGCGAAGTTCTGGTCCAGTTCCTCTTCAGGGCTCAGGACAAGAAGAACGGCGGTAGAACTCGTAGCAGAAACGGCAGTCAGTAGTTCTTACCACTTACCATTTTAATGTACATTTAGAGAAGTTGAAAATGGAAGAGGTTGGTAGCTACGTTGCATCAGCAGCAAGAAGAGATGCAGAATGCTACAGGCGGTTATAGTGGCAGTGATGGTGATAGTAGCTGATGCTAGAACAGACAGGCGAAACCCTTTGAGTTACGGAGCACTAGCGCCGATCCTTGTCAGGCCTTTTTCAGAACCATTTCAATGGAACACTTCCACGTAAATCTTGGAGGAGACAACATCCACCAGCGGGAAGGAGTCCACCAAATCACCATCTTCAGGCTATGAGTAGGACATTGCCAACCCATGCCCTTTCTCTAAAGCATCCAGGTCTCCTCCACAAGTGAATGTTGATGTGGTGCTGGCCACGTTTGGTACATGTGTCCCACTGTCCGTGCTCTGTGGTTATAGTCACTGCAGCAGACTGCAGACTTCGCTCAGCACTTCGGCCTTGCCATTTAACGCAAACCAAAAAGCAAAAGAAAGGAGGAGTTGTGTTAGACGTGCTGGAGCGAAAGAAAGTGTAGCTAAAGTTACGTTAGCTGTAAGGAAGCTTTAGCGCGATGTAAACAAATCGAAGTCGTGTGTGGTGTGGTGTGTTTGT
>JADBJO010000015.1:52386-67386 GCA_016801955.1 Conus betulinus
AGAGAGATAGGAGACAGAGAGACAGAAGAGAGAGCGAAGAGAGAGAGAGAGAGAGAGAGCTTTTTTCGTTCCGTACAGGCTCTGGGTGCGGTGCTGCTTGCGTGCGTGCGTGCGTGCGTGTCTGTCCGTCTGTCTGTCTGTCTGTCTGTCTGTCCTGTGCGCGCGCGGCCGCGTGCGCGCGTGCGTGCGTGCGTGCGTGCGTGCGTGCGTGCGTTCGTGCGCTGCGTGCGTGTGTGTGGTGTGTGACAAAGAGCCATACAAGGCCGTAAACAAACGGTGTCAAAGACAGTATCAGTGGCATCAAGACAGACAGCAGCCAGAAGGCACGAGCCCGTGATGGTACAGTGAGTGAACCATCCCATCACTATCATTGCTTTTCCCTTTTTCGCTTTCTTAAACTATTCCTCTGAGAGAGAGAGAGAGAGAGAGAGAGAGAGAGAGAGAGAGAGAGAGAGCACTGAAATTTTAAGCCATTAGCTTTATTGCTTTGGGTGACATTTGGAAGTCACATCAGTGATTGCGCGTGTATTTTTTTTAAACCAGTGTACACTCAGAGCAAGGACAAATGTGGCAAATAAAACAAGTACCTGGTAATATCAGTCTGTAGAAGATCTTGTGCTATTAATTCAACGTTCCACATCCCCACCTCCAGCAACAGATCTAACAAAAATCAAATCAGTACACAGTACTGGCAACTGGCATCTTTTTTCAATCTGAATTGATAAAATACCATCAATTTCTTGGAAGTGCAAACCATCGGAGTTCATACAAAACAGGACATGATAGCGAGAGGGGAGGAACTGAAAAGAAAAAGAGGAGATAATACATCAACGTGGAGACTCTTTAAGAGAGAGAACGATTTTTGTCCTAAGCGTGTCGCATTAACGTTTGTTGATAATGGACACCCCAGGCTTCCAATTCCTGTCATGAGGAAAGAAAATTCTACAAAAATATTCAAACGGAATATCTTTGAGACGGAAGAACCTGGGGGACATTACCGCAAATATGTGGACCGGTTACATGACTGCTAGAAGAGGGTATAAGTCGATGGCTACTCCTCATAACCGTAATTTGAGCAACACGCTTGTTCACGTCTGTCAACTGTGTGTCTATAATGAGCGTAACACGCGTATTTAAATCTGTTTATGTAGCCGTTCGAATTTCAGTGGCAGTCGGTGAGATTGTTGTTCGTGTGTGTTCGTGATGTGCATGTGGGAAATGCATTAGTCGCTGTTTTGTTGTATTGATTTTCACCAAGACTGACCTGGCTTGTTTTTGACAGGAGAATGATTGTGCTGACTTGGTTCATGTGTGTGTGTGTGTGTGTGTGTGTGTGTGTGTGGTGTGTGTGTGTGTGTGTGTGTGTGTGTGTGTGTGTGAGGATGGCATAATAACCCCGGAAACGTTTTTTACGAGACCATTCAACTAGGCAAGAGAGAGAAGTACATTTCAATGGAGTGTGTGTGTGTGTGTGTGTGTGTGTGTGTGTGTGTGTGTGTGTGTGTGTGTGTGTGTGTGTGACAAACAATGAACACACAAGGAGGTAAACAGAGACTGTGCCAAAGTATTAGTGGCAAGCAAAGGCAGACATTTAGCCAGCCACAAGGTAGAGACAGTCATAGCGAGAAAAAAGTCACATCGCTGTCAGTTGCTTCATAAACTTTGGACTTAAGAGAGAGAGGGAGAGAGAAAGACAGAATGAATGAATGAATGAATGAATGATTTGATGAGTAAGCTGACAAAACCCGTTCTCATGCAAGGAAAACGGTGGGGATGGGGGCTGTTGGAAAAATGAAATAAAAAAACACAGACAATGAATGTCATAAAACAACATGGCGATTATGAAACCAAAATCACAGAAGCAGTCAATAAACATCGACTACTGATATGATTATTACTGTGATTGCCAAACGTTTATCCACAGTCATCTCAGATTACCACTCTGCACAGCTGAATAGCCTCCGGAAGGCAATCGCACATTTTTCTGTAGAAAGAATGCTGTCCATATTTCTTATCATTTCTTGTAGGTATGACACAATGTCACTGACAGTCACATTCTCTGGAAGGTCGTTCTGTTGTTCATTCAACTAGTAAACGTCTTTATGTTCATCTCTATACTGCAAAGCATGATCACACCCAGTTGTCAAAGTGTCTTCAGTTTTTGCGTTGTATAAATAGTCTGTGCTCTTACTGGAGGGGCGTCATGTTCACAAACCACATCATCACAAAACTTATTACAGTCTTGATCAGCACTTGGCTTCACTGACCCAAAATTCAACATCGACATTTCATCATGTGCAACTGTCACCGATTCTTTGTCACACTGCTCCATGTCGATCTCTTTTTGCTTGTCACTAAGCCGTGTTTCCGGTGCAGGCTGAGTAATAGACGGAGGGAGATGGTTGTCACACGTAAAATGTCACCACCACATGCAGTAGGGCTGTCGCTCGCTCTGTCCACATGGTAAAATAAACTTGGTGGTGTCGGCAAAAATAAAGTGGATGGAGAAGCTAAGTTTTCACTCTCCTTTTTCTTTTGACTTGTTCTGTAGGTCTCTGCTCTGTGCCTATTCCTGTTCAGCTGTGACGGGCATTTACGGTGATACGCGATGATGTGCCTTGGGTTAGCGAGGCAGGGGGCTGTTCGGTAGTTGTAGTCAATCATAGAGTGACGACCGTTTGTTTTCCTCTGCCCTCTATTTTGTAGGAGAACAATGTCATTTCTTCCAGTGCAGCATTGAGTGTTGCTTTCAAAGCAGAAGGAAGACCTCAACAGGCATGCTGGACAATTTATAGCTAATACAAAGTAGAAATTTACTGGAGTGACCAAAATACGTCTTGCTGGGAGCCAGACAAGGTAAACTGCTCAGATAGAGACAGAGATAGAGATGTGGGGGATATCGACAGAAAGATAGACAGGCAGACAGAACAGAGAGAGAGAGAGAGAGAGAGAGAGAAGAGAGAGAGAGAGAGAGACGCCCTGAAAGAGTTTAAAGCCATTAGCGTTATTGCTTTGGTGACAGGGGAGGTCATCCTGATCGTGTAGCGAATTTTAAAACCAGTGCGGCACTCAGGGCAAAGGACCATGCGGCAAATCAAACTGGTATCATGGTCATATCAGTCAGCGTTAGCCCCCTGTGCTGCTAACACAATGATTCACTTTCCTGCCCTCAACTTCAGGTCCAACAAAAATCAAATCAGCACACAGTAGCAGGTTCTGCCATCAATATTCGTGTTGTTTTTTTTCATTTAAACTGATGAAATGCCGGTAATTACTGGGAAACGCAAGCTCGTAATGTTCATAACAAAACGGACAAAAATAGTAAGTGAACGAAAATCGGAGAGAAAAGAGTGAGAAAATGAATTAACTTTGGACTCTCTTTATAGAGAGAAAAAAGTTTTCCCAAGGTCATCGCAATAAAGCTCTGATAATGGGACACCTCAGATTTGCAATTCCTGTGAAGGAACAAATTCATCAGAAATAAACTGCTTTTCTTCACTCACGAGCGAGGCAATTCAAACTAGACCATCAAAGCGGGAAGAAACCTCAGGGGACATTACTGCAACGATATTGAGGGTAATGTGACCGCAAGATGAAGGCATAAATCGATCATGACTCCTTGTAACCGTAATCGGAACGACACGCTTGTTTGCGTCTGCCTATCTGGTGGATATAATAGGAACAACTCGCGTGTTCAGATTTGTTTACGTGGCATGGTCCAATTTCAGTGGCGGTTTGGTGAAGCGTTGTTTGTGTCTGTATGCCATGTGCATGCAGGCAGAGCGATAGCCTGTGTTGTGTTGCTTTTCATTCTGGCCGATTTGGTTTGTTTTTTTAACAGGTGAATAATTGGGTTGACTTTGTTCACAGATGCGCGCGCGCGCGCGCGCGCGCGCGCGCGCGCGCGCCTGTGTGTGTGTGCGGTGTGTGTGTGTGTGTGTGTGTGTGTTGGGGTGGGGAATAGCCAGGTCACTGCAGCAGACTACAGACTCCCCCCCCCCCCAAAAAAAAAAAAAAAAAAAAAAAAACAATGGCCATGTTATCAATGGCGAATTGAAACAGGAGGAGGTGTTGAGTTAGTAGAGCAGGTGTGAAAGTAATGGCGTTCAGGTCACTAGCTGTAAAAAAAAAAAAAAAAAAACAAACAAACAAACAAAAAACTAGTACGATGTACAACAAGTGAGAAACAGCAAATAACTTCAAAAACCTTTTTGCTATGAGAAAGTGAGAAAGTGCAACTAGATAAGAGAGAGAAAAGCATGCGTTATATTACGTACAATGTGTGTGTGTGTGTGTGTGTGTGTGTGTGTGTGTGTGTGTGTGTGTGTGTGCGCGTGCGCGCGCGCGCGCGCGTGCGTGCGTGTGTGTGTGTGTTTGACAAATAGACACACAGACAATGAGGTGAACAGAGACCATGTCAGAGATAGTATCAGGTTTTTTAAAGGCAGACAGGCAGTCAGACAGACATAAGACAGAAAAATAACAACGAGAAAACCATGACATCACTGTCGGTCGGTTCCTAAACTTTCCTCAGAGAGAGAGAGAGAGAGAGAGAGAGAGAGCTAGAGCTCTGAAAGAGCTTACAGCCATCAGCTTTATTGCTTTGGTGACAGGGGAGGTCATCAGTGATCGTGTAGTGATTTTTTAAAACCAGTGCGGCACTCAGAGCAAAGGACCATGCGGCAAATCAAAGCAGTAACCTGGTCATATCAGTCTGTAGAAGCTCTGTGCTACTAACACAATGATCCACGTTCCTGCCCTGAGCATTAGGTACAACAACAACAACAAAAATCCTCACACAGTAGCACTTCTGGCATTTTCATTGATGTTTTGTCATCTAAACCGATTAAATGCCGGTATTAACTGGGTAAAGCAAACTCTTAACGTTCATATCAAAACAGGACAAAACTAGTAAGAAGGCAAAAATAAAGAGACAAAGGGAGAGACAATGAATCAACGTGGTATTCTCTTTAAGAGAGAGAACGATTTTCCCCAAGAGCGTCGCAACAACGTTCTGATAATGGACATCAGATTCGCAACTCCTGTCAAGGGAACAAATTCATCACACATAAATTTCTTCCTTCACTCACGAGCGAGGCCATTCAAACTAGAACATCAAAGCTGGGAGAACTCAGGGGACATTACTGCAAAGACGTGGAGGGTTACTTGACTGCCGGAACAAAGCATAAATCGATCATTGCTCCTTGGAACCGTAATGGGAACGACACGCTTGTTCGCGTCTGTCTAACTGGTGTGACATAATAAGCATAACACGGGTCTTCAAATCTGTTTATATGGCATGGTCGACTTTCAGTGGCAGTTTGGTGAAGCGTTGTTTGTGTCTGTATATGATGTGTATGCAGGCAAAGTGTTAGCCTGCGTCTTGTGCGGTTTTTCATTTTGGATGACGTGGCTTACTTTTAACAGGTGAATGATTGAAAAGATTTTGGTTGGTGTGTGGAGGCTGGGGGTGGGGGTGGGGGTGGAGCAGGGGAGGCTGTCATGGTCACTGTCACAGACTACGGACAGCTAGCTGTAAAGAAAAATCTTTGAGAAATAAAATAATCCCGGAAACCTTTTTTGATAAGAGTGTGCAGTTGTTGTCTTCAATTTAACGTCTTTCCACATTAAGTGATATTAGACGAAGGGAAAGGATTTGGAGAGGGGGAGCATGAGGAGGAAGTGGGTGGGTGGGTTATCTTGCAATCATATTAAAAAAAAAAAAAAAAACCTTTACAATACAATGAAAAAAAGGTATGGAAAAGCCAACTTTACATAACACAAACTATAACAAATGTCCCATAGGACTGCGTAACCCCGGAAACGTTTTTTACGAGACCATTCAACTAGGCAAGAGAGAGAAGCACATTTCAATGGAGTGTGTGTGTGTGTGTGTGTGTGTGTGTGTGTGTGTGTGTGTGTGTGTGTGTGTGTGTGTGTGACAAACAGATGAACACACAAGGAGGTAAACAGAGACTGTGCCAAAGTATTAGTGGCAAGCAAAGGCAGACATTTAGCCGGACACAAGGTAGAGACAGTCATAGCGAGAAAAAAGTCACATCGCTGTCAGTTGCTTCATAAACTTTGGACTTAAGAGAGAGAGGGAGAGAGAGAGACAGAATGAATGAATGAATGAATGAATGATTTGATGAGGTAAGCTGACAAAACCCGTTCTCATGCAAGGAAAACGGTGGGGATGGGGGCTGTTGGAAAAATGAAATTAAAAAAAACACAGACAATGAATGTCATAAAACCACATGGCGATTAGGAAACCAAATCACAGAAGCAGTCAATAAACATCGACTACTGATATGATTGTTACTGTGATTGCCAAACGTTTATCCACAGTCATCAAGATTACCACTCTGCACAGCTGAATAGCCTCCGAAGGCAATCGCACATTTTTCTGTAGAAAGAATGCTGTCCATATTTCTTATCATTTCTTGTAGGTATGACATAATGTCACTGACAGTCACATTCTCTAGAAGGTCGTTCTGTTGTTCATTCAACTGATAAACGTCTTTATGTTCATCTCTATACTGCAGATCATGATCACACCCAGTTGTCAAAGTGTCTTCAGTTTTGCGTTGTATAAATAGTCTGCGCTCTTACTGGAGGGCGGTCATGTTCACAAACCACATCACAAAACTCATTAACAGTCTTGATCAGCACTTGGCTTCACTGACCCAAAATTCAACATCGACATTTCATCTTGTGCAACTGTCACCGATTCTTTGTCACACTGCTCCATGTCGATCTCTTTTTGCTTGTCACTAAGCCGTGTTTCTGGTGCAGGCTGAGTAATAGACGGAGGGAGATGGCTGTCACACGTAAAAATGTCACCACATGCAGTAGGGCTGTCGCTCGCTCTGTCCACATGGTAAAATAAACTTGGTGGTGTCGGCAAAAATAAAGTGGATGGAGAAGCTAAGCTTTCACTCTCCTTTTTCTTTTGACTTGTTCTGTAGGTCTCTGCTCTGTGCCTATTCCTGTTCAGCTGTGACGGGCATTTACGGTGATACGCGATGAGTGGCCTTGGGTTAGCGAGGCAGGGGGGCTGTTCGGTAGTTGTAGTAAATCATAGAGTGACGACCGTTTGTTTTCCTCTGCCCTCTATTTTGTAGGAGAACAATGTCATTTCTTCCAGCGTCAGCATTGAGAGTTGTTGCTTTCAAAGCAGAAAGAAGACCTTCAACAGGCATGCTGGACAATTTATAGCTAATACAAAGTAGTAGAAATTTACTGGAGTGGGCCAAAAAATACGTCTTGCTGATAGCCAGACAAAGGTTAAAACTGCTCAGATAGAGACAGAGAGAGAGAGGTGGGGGATATCGACAGAAAGACAGACAGACAGGCAGAAAGACAGAGGAGAGAAAGAGAGAGAGAGAGAGAGAGAGACGCCCTGGAGGAGGAGATTGAGAGACGTTGGAATTGGTGGTAGAGGGCGCCCTGGTTTAAAGCCATTAGCGTTTATTGCTTTGGTGACAGGGGAGGTCATCCGTGATCGTTGTATGCGAATTTTTAAAACCAGTGCGGGCACTCAGGGCAAATGGGTGGGGGGGGGGGACCATGCGGCAAATCAAAATCAACGGGTATCATGGTCCATATCAGTCAGCTGGTTAGCCCCCTGTGCTGGTGCTAACACAATATGATTCACTTTCCTGCCCTCAACTCAGGTCCAACAAAAATCAAATCAGCACACAGTAGCAGGTTCTGCCATTCAATATTCGTGGTTTTTTTTTTCATTTAAAAAACTGTTATGTTGAAATGCCGGTACATTACTGGGAAAAGGAAGATGTAAACGTAACAGAAAACGGCATCGCTCGTGAATGTTCATAACCGAAAAGAACAGAAACAGGGAGGAAAAACAAAAATAGAAAAAGAGCAGGATAAAAAACGAAAAACGAGGAAGAAGAGAAAAAAGAGGGGAGTGAGGGGGGAAAGAGATTAACTTTGGAAAAAAATGGAAGAAGATTAAATGTGGGAAAAGGTTGTATTTATAAGAAAGGAAGAAAAGGAAAAAAAAAAAGTTTTTCCCAAAGGTCCCCATCGCAATATAAATAAAGCTCTGATAATGGGACACATCAGATTGCAAATTCTGTGAAAGGGGAACCAGAGAAACACATTCATATCAGAAATAAACTGCTTTCTTACTCACGAAGCGAGGCAGTCAGGCAGGGATTCAAAGAGGAGGACCCAATCAAAGCGGGACAGTAAAGCAAGGACAAAGAAAGTTTATTAAGAGGAGAACGCTAGCTGAAGGGAAGGCCATTACATGTGCAAACGAATAAATCAGAGGGAAATATTAAACCGCAATATGAAGGCATTAATATTAAATCGAAACATGACCGCCTTGTAAACCGTATGAAATCGGAAAAAACGACACGCTTGTTTGCGTCTGCCTATCTGGTGGGATATAATAGGAACAACTCGACCGTGTGTCAGATTTTTTTAACGTGGCATGTTATGGTCCAATTCAGAGTCAGTGTGTTGTGTTGGTGAAAGCGTTTTTGTTGTGTGTATGCCATGTGCAATGCATGCGCCGCAGAGCGATAGCCTGTGTTGTGTTGCGTTTCATATGGCCGATTTGGTTTTGTTTTAAACAAGGTAATGAATAATCTGGTCGAGGTTGTTCACGTGAGCGCGGCTGCGCGCGCGCGCGCGCGCGCGCGGCCGGCTTGTCAAAGCGCGTGAGTCCTGTGGTGTCTTGTCTGTGTTGTGTGTTATGTCGTGTGTGTGTGGTGTGTGTGTTGTTTGGGGTGGGAAATAGCCATGGGTCCTGCTGCAGCCTACAGTCGACCTCGCTTCCTTACTAACATAAACGCTCAGAAGGGGAGAGAGAGGGAAGGTGAAGGCGAGAGAGAGAGAGAAGGAGGGGAGAGAGTGGAATGTGATGAATGAGAGAAACAAAAAAGTAAAGGAGAATGAAAGAGGAGAAAGAAGATGTACGAAAAGGAGAGAGAGATATAGGAGAAGTAGGAGCGATGCTGAAAAGCGATGAAACAAAGCCATTCAAAAAAAAAAAAAAAAAAAAACAAAAAAAGGTCAAGAGAACAGGCGGATAAAAAAAAAATGTTGTAGTGAATTTTGTATAAAATAAACAAAACCAAGGGCGGGCACTTCGGGGGCAACGGACCAAATGGCATGGCAAATAAAAAAGCAAGTAGAGAGAGACCTGGATTCATATGCAGTTTTTCGTGTAAGAAGCTCTGTGGGCTGGGAGAGAAGAAATGAGGTTTGGACTACAACACGGAAGGATCCAGGTTCCTGCCCGGAGCATTTAGGTTGGGCAACAACTATGGAAAGACAAATCCATCAAAACATACAGTGTAAAAAAGTACAGACTTTCCCAAAAAAACAGTGGCCATGTTATCAATGACGAATTGAAACAGGAGGATGTGTGAGTTAGTAGAGCAGGTGTGAAAGTAATGGCGTTCAGGTCACTAGCTGTAAAAAAAAAAAAAAAAACCTTAGTACGATGTACAACAAGTGAGATACAGCAAAATATAACTTCAAAAACCTTTTTGCTATGAGAAAGTGAGAAAGTGCAACTAGATAAGAGAGAGAAAAGCATGCGTTATATTACGTACAATGTGTGTGTGTGTGTGTGTGGTGTGTGTGTGTGTGTGTGTGTGTGTGTGTGTGTGTGTGCGCGCGCGCGTGCGCGCGCGCGCGCGTGCTGCGTGTGTGTGTGTGTTTGACAAATAGACACACAGACAATGAGGTGAACAGAGACCATGTCAGAGATAGTATCAGTGTTTTTAAAGGCAGACAGGCAGTCAGACAGACATAAGACAGAAAAATAACAACGAGAAAACAATGACATCACTTCCTCAGAGAGAGAGAGAGAGAGAGAGAGAGAGAGAGAGCTCTGAAAGAGCTTACAGCCATCAGCTTTATTGCTTTGGTGACAGGGGAGGTCATCAGTGATCGTGTAGTGATTTTTTTAAAACCAGTGCGGCACTCAGGGCAAAGGACCATGCGGCAAATCAAAGCAGTAACCTGGTCATATCAATCTGTAGAAGCTCTGTGCTACTAACACAATGATCCACGTTCCTGCCCTGAGCATTAGGTACAACAACAACAACAAAAATCATCGCACAGTAGCACTTCTGGCATTTTCATTGGTGTTTTGTCATCTAAACCGATTAAATGCCGGTATTAACTGGGTAAAGCAAACTCTTAACGTTCATATCAAAACAGGACAAAACTAGTAAGAAGGCAAAAATAAAGAGACAAAGGGGGAGAGAGAATGAATCAACGTGGTATTCTCTTTAAGAGAGAGAACGATTTTCCCCAAGAGCGTCGCAACAACGTTCTGATAATGGACATCAGATTCGCAATTCCTGTCAAGGGAACAAATTCATCACACATAAATTTCTTCCTTCACTCACGAGCGAGGTCATTCAAACTAGAACATCAAAGCTGGAAGAACCCAGGGGACATTACTGCAAAGACGTGGAGGGTTACTTGACTGCCGGAACAAAGCATAAATCGATCATTGCTCCTTGGAACCGTAATGGGAACGACACGCTTGTTCGCGTCTGTCTAACTGGTGTGACATAATAAGCATAACACGGGTCTTCAAATCTGTTTATATGGCATGGTCGACTTTCAGTGGCAGTTTGGTGAAGCGTTGTTTGTGTCTGTATATGATGTGTATGCAGGCAAAGTGTTAGCCTGCGTCTTGTGCGGTTTTTTTCATTTTGGATGACGTGGCTTACTTTTAACAGGTGAATGATTGAGACGATTTTGGTTCGTGTGTGGAGGCTGGTGGTGGGGTGGGGGTGGAGCAGGGGAGGCTGTCATGGTCACTGTCGCAGACTACGGACAGCTAGCTGTAAAGAAAAATGTTTGTACAATTTTCCAACAGTTGAGAAATAAAATAATCCCGGAAACTTTTGTTGATAACAGTGTGCAACCAGACAAGAAAGAACAAGACACAATGCTATGTTATGGACAGGTGTGTGTGTGTGTGTGTGTGTGTGTGTGTGTGTGTGTGTGTGTGTGTGTGTGTGTGTGTGTGTGCACAGACTCATACAGAGTGGTGGCAGAAACTGATTCAATTACTTCAGTCGTCTCCATATCAGACTTAATCCAAACAAGACAGACAGAGGCAGAAATACAGAGAGAGAGGGGGGGGGGGGGGAGGGAGGGGGTGGAAGGGCCGGAAGAGAGAGAGGCAGACAGACTGATAGACAGACAGACAATCAAAACTTCTGTCACTTCAATATGAGACTTAATCAAAAACAAGACAGACAGATAGAGGGAGAGAGGAGGGGGATGGAGGGAGGTAGGTAGGGAGGAGGGAGGAGAGAGAGAGAGAGAGAGAGAGAGAGAGAGAGAGAGAGAAACAGACTAACACACACACACACACACACACACACACACACACACACACACACACACACACACACACACACACGGACAGACAGACAGACAGACAGACAAACAGATGCAGGGAATACTGATAAATTTCAAAGCCGTTGGCTGTACAGTTCTTGTGGCATGGAAGATTGTTCAAAATTAAAACTTGTGATAAACAAAAGAAAACAACAAAAAATTCAAACGAAAGAGAATGACTTGACAAGTTATAACCAGAAACATGCTGATGATAATCACTTCGAAGCTCAATGTCCGTGTAACGACGATGAAATCAACAGACTTCAAGTGCATTCCGTCCTTCGCGAGCAAGTAATCGAACAGCAATATGGACCAGGTGGAAACTTCGGGAATATTAGTGCAACGAATATAAGGATATATGATTGTCAAAGGGTGTATCGGTATCTCATGCTTCGCTATAGGAACCCAAGCTTGGTCCAGCCTCTGTGACTGTTTTGTATGGCATGGCATGAAAGGATGTGAGGGCTAGGTCGGTCATATGGTGATTTCTGCATGGGTTGTGCAAAACAAGTTAAGTCAATGTATTGTATTGTTGAAATGTTTGACTTGGCCACAATGTCGACCTGTATGTGTCTTGGTTAGAGAGTTAGGAGAGGGAGCGATGGGGGGTGAGGGTGTGTGTGGAGGTGGGGTGGAGGGGGGAGATTATGAGGACAGAAAGACAGAGAGCATGGCCGGCAGAGACGATGCCAAAGACAAATCACGTGCAATTTCAGACAAAGGTAAGACCATCCACATGCACACGACACACCAGCTGTATCAATGTCGGTCACCATCCAAGTTTGTCTATAAGATGGAAAAAGAAAGAACATTAGAGAAGATCAAAGCCAATGGCTTTTCAGTTGCTGCGACATGAAGACTGATCCAAATAGATAGGTAACACGCACAGAGAGAGAGAGAGAGAGAGAGAGAGAGAGAGAGAGAGAGAGAGAGAGAGAGAGAGATATTCTCATTTGCAGAGTGAGTCAACTTCAAAAGCGATTCACATTCAGTTCTAATAATGTCCACTCCGAATGTCTGATCTGACGTGGTGGCGAAAAAAAGTCGCATTCATTACCTGATTCTTCTATCCCCTATTCCACCACTGTAATCAAGCTGATTTAAACAGAAATATCAGACCTGGAGCAAAGCCTGGGGACATGACTGCGACAATGTCCGGAATTGCATGTCTCCTGGAAGAAAACGTAACACGATCGTTACCTTTTGTGTCCCTATCAGAACGACCAGCTTGAACATTAGACTTGCTCGAGCCAGTGTGAAGGGAAAGTAAGAGTGTTTGGATCAGTTCTGTTAGGTGTTATTGCTGCGTGGAGTGTACGTGTGTGAAGCCTATTACCTGTGGATAATTTGGCCTTCGTCAACAGGAGAATGAGTTTGTCAACTATTTCCCGTGTGTGTGTGTGTGTGTGTGTGTGTGTGTGTGTGTGTGTGTGTGTGTGTGTGTGTGATCCTTTGTGTGCGTGTGTGTGTTGGGAGGGGGAGGGGGGGAGACAGACATACAGGCAAACAAGGATGCAGACAGAGACGTGTCAAAGACATAGTAAAGACAGACCAAGAAAGACTGCTGAACAGCGGCAAAGCAAAGACAATGACAGCGTTGTTTGTGTCTGTATGCGATGTGCATGCAGGCAGAGCGATAGCCTGTGTTGTGTTGCTTTTCATTCTGGCCGATTTGGTTTGGTTTTAACAGGTGAATAATTTTTGTCGACTTTGTTCACGCGCGCGCGCGCGCGTGTGTGTGTGTGTGTGTGTGTGTGTGTGTGTGTGTGTGTGTGTGTGTGTGTGTGTGTGTGTGTGTGTGTGTTTGGGGTGGGGAATAGCCAGGGTCACTGCAGCAGACTACAGACTTCCCCAAAAAAAACAATGGCCATGTTATCAATGACGAATTGAAACAGGAGGAGGTGTTGAGTTAGTAGAGCAGGTGTGAAAGTAATGGCGTTCAGGTCACTAGCTGTAAAAAAAAAAAAAACAACCTTAGTACGATGTACAACAAGTGAGATACAGCAAAATAACTTCAAAAACCTTTTTGCTATGAGAAAGTGAGAAAGTGCAACTAGATAAGAGAGAGAAAAGCATGCGTTATATTACGTACAATGTGTGTGTGTGTGTGTGTGTGTGTGTGTGTGTGTGTGTGTGTGTGTGTGTGTGTGTGTGTGTGTGCGCGCGTGTATGTGTGTTGTTTGACAAATAGACGCACAAACAATGAGGTGAACAGAGACCATGTCAGAGATAGTATCAGTGATTTTCAAAGGCAGATAGGCAGTCAGACAGACATAAGACAGAAAAATAACAGCGAGAAAACCAATGACATCACTGTCGGTCGGTTCCTAAACTTTCCTCAGAGAGAGAGAGAGAGAGAGAGAGAGAGAGAGAGCTCTGAAAGAGCTTACAGCCATCAGCTTTATTGCTTTGGTGACAGGGGAGGTCATCAGTGATCGTGTAGTGATTTTTTTTAAAACCAGTGCGGCACTCAGGGCAAAGGACCATGCGGCAAATCAAAGCAGTAACCTGGTCATATCAATCTGTAGAAGCTCTGTGCTACTAACACAATGATCCACGTTCCTGCCCTGAGCATTAGGTACAACAACAACAACAACAATCATCGCACAGTAGCACTTCTGGCATTTTCATTGGTGTTTTGTCATCTAAACCGATTAAATGCCGGTATTAACTGGGTAAAGCAAACTCTTAACGTTCATATCAAACAGGACAAAACTAGTAAGAAGGAAAAAAATAAAGAGACAAAGGGAGAGAGAATGAATCAACGTGGTATTCTCTTTAAGAGAGAGAACGATTTTCCCCAAGAGCGTCGCAACAACGTTCTGATAATGGACATCAGATTCGCAATTCCTGTCAAGGGAACAAATTCATCAGACATAAATTTCTTTTTCACTCACGAGCGCGAGGTCATTCAAACTAGAACATCAAAGCTGGAAGAAGCCCAGGGGACATTACTGCAAAGACGTGGAGGGTTACTTGACTGCCGGAACAAAGCATAAATCGATCATTGCTCCTTGGAACCGTAATGGGAACGACACGCTTGTTCGCGTCTGTCTAACTGGTGTGACATAATAAGCATAACACGGGTCTTCAAATGTGTTATATGGCATGGTCGACTTTCAGTGGCAGTTTGGTGAAGCGTTGTTTGTGTCTGTATATGATGTGTATGCAGGCAAAGTGTTAGCCTGCGTCTTGTGCGGTTTTTTCATTTTGGATGACGTGGCTTACTTTTAACAGGTGAATGATTGAGACAATTTTGGTTGGTGTGTGGAGGCTGGGGGTGGGGGTGGAGCAGGGGAGGCTGTCATGGTCACTGTCACAGACTACGGACAGCTAGCTGTAAAGAAAAATCTTTGAGAGAAATAAAATAATCCCGGAAACCTTTTTTGATAAGAGTGTGCAACCAGACAAGAAAGAACAAGACACAGTGTTATGTTATGGACAGGTGTGTGTGGTGTGTATGTGTGTGTGTGTGTGTGTGTGTGTGTGTGTGTGTGTGTGTGTGTGTACGTGGAGAGGGGGAGCATGAGGAGGAAGTGGGTGGGTGGGGGTTATCTTGCAATCATATAAAAAAAAAAAAAAAAAAAACACTTTACA
>JADBJO010000015.1:77386-82386 GCA_016801955.1 Conus betulinus
TCTCTCTCTCTCTCTCTCTCTCTCTCTCTCTCTCTCTCTCGCTGTCTGTCTGTCTGTCTGTCTGTCTGTCTGTCTCTCTCTCTCTCTCTCTCTCTCTCTCTCTCTCTCTCTGTGTGTGTGTGTGTGTGTGTGCGTGTGTGTGTGTGTGTGTGTGTGTGTGTGTGTGTGTACAACTATGAGTCAATCTGACAAGAAAATGGTTTCAATCGGTGTATGTGTGTGTGTGTGTGTGTGTGTGTGTGTGTGTGTGTGTGTGTGTGTGTGTGTGTGTGTGTGTGTGTTGTGTGTCCTGCCTGTCTCTGGCTGTATGTTGTCTGCCTCACACTGGCTCCCCTATGTGTGTGTGTGTGTGTGTGTGTGTGTGTGTGTGTGTGTGTGTGTGTGTGTGTGTGTGTGTGTGTGTGTGTGTGTGTGTGTGTGTCTGTGTGTCAAGCTGTCTGTATCTCTGTGTGTGCAAGCGTGTGTGTGTGTGTGTGTGTGTGTGTGTGTGTGTGTGTGTGTGTGTGTGTGTGTATAATAGACAGACAGTTGGACTGAGAGAGATGGCATGAATGGCAGTATCACAGTAAACAAAATGTACGAAGAGATGAGAAAATCATTTCCGAAAGGATACCAGTCACAGATATGCCAGTTACAATCAGAACTTATCTGAGAGACAGATTCAGATTCAGATCTTTGTTCTGTTAGGCCATAGGCCCCTCAGAAGGGGGATACAATAATTGAAATAACATTCTAATATCAATGCGACCAGTGAAACAAACAAAAACAAGTCCACAACGATCACATTGTTACAAGTTTTAAGCCTGCGATGCATCAATGATTGAGAGACAGACAGACAGACAGACAGACAGAGTGACAGACAGACGGACAGACAGACAGAGAAAACACTGAAAGACTTCAAAGCTGGTAGCTGTACGTAAAAGTGTCAAGAAGGCTTATATCAATACAATACAACGACAGCAACAGATAACGAAATAATACAACAGAGAATGAACAACTAGGGAGTCATTGACGTACTGCGTCAGAAAGACGATTCAGTGTGAGAGCGACAAATTGATCAGACACCACGGGATTTCTTCACTATTGAATGAGATAATTCAAACAGGAACATTAAGCCTACCAGGATGAATCTCAAGGGAAATCACTGCGACGATGTGGGAGGATTGCATGACTGTTGAAATAAGCGTAAAAAAACTATCTATGTCTTTTTTGTCAATGTGGGAACGACAAGCTTGTTCAAATCTATTATTTCTGGTTTCTGTGGCATGATCTGTTTTTACAATCACTTCGTTTAGATGTTTTATTGTTGCATGCTATGTGCACGTGCCAAGCACTGACTTCGGAAATTACGTTGCTTTTACCGTTATTGACTAGCGTCATTTAAAAGAGTGAGTGAGCGAGCTGACGCAGTGTGGATGTGTGTTAGCGAAGGAGTGGGTGGAATGGGTTGCCAATCTTTCTAATAAGGTGCTTGACAGAGTTGTTATTGTCGTTGAAAAACACATTCTGGTAAAGTTCTCGAAAAAACTTATAGACATATATGTGCTTGCGCGCGCACACACACATCACATCCATGCACTTAGACACTCACGTGCCAGCACACACGCATGCGCACTCACACACACGCGTGAGAGAGAGAGAGAGAGAGAGAAATAGAGAGAGAGGGAGAGATAGAGACACCAGAGAGACAGGCAGACAATCAGAGAGAGTTAGACCGATCGACAGACAGACAGACTAGAAATAGATCGATAGATAGAGAGATAAACACAGATTTAAGTTTGAACGTCTCTGATCCCGTTTCTTTCCGTTTATAAACAATCTTGTCTTCCATA
Organism: Conus betulinus; assembly: GCA_016801955.1. Lineage (NCBI taxonomy): Eukaryota > Metazoa > Mollusca > Gastropoda > Neogastropoda > Conidae > Conus > Conus betulinus. The sequence goes on from JADBJO010000015.1 coordinate 79,219, forward strand.
CAAAGAATACAAACGTCTTTGGAGCTAGAGATAAGACAGGAAAGGACTAGGACTTTTCCACCAGAATACCCATATATCTAGCAAGGTCCAACAGGAGAGGATTCTATGTGGATTTTATGTTCTGCTTTACCAGACTTTTCAAGCCTATCAATTCATCCTTAACTCTGCGAGACAGAAGGCTGCTAATATGGAATCATAGTCAAGATTTCTTGAGAAATATAGAACTGTGACATAACATCATCAGCGTACTCGCTTCTGGTCTGACCTCTTTGGTTGGGCCTATGTTACTCCAGCTGCCGTCAGCTCGGAATCAATGCAACGACGCAGTGTCTGTCGAAGTTGTCCCACCTTCGTTCTCCCATTGGGCTGTAGCAGAGTGCATGTCATGGGATGTTAATGACCAGCTTCCATGGCTGTGGCCAATCCAGCTCTATTTCCGCTGTAGACGTTTGTCAATGGACCGCCTAAAATGGACTGAGCACTTGGAAATGTTGCAGTGACGCATTTCAAACTGTATATCTTCTACAGGCCAGACACTTCACATAAACTTGCCGTTGCTTCCAAGTATGATTTAGCCATCGTTCTCTATTCATAATGTTCAGAACCGTCGAGCTGAACACAACATGCGATCGTTTCGTCCTTGAATGGCGTGCTGGAGAAGGGACAATGTATGGCAGTCTTGCAGAAAATGCTAATTAGTGTTTACAACAGTTCTTTTCTTGTTGGAACCGTATGGATAGTGTGTGTCTGAGGCTTTGATATCTCTTTTTGGAGGGAAACGGAGGGAGGGGCTGGAGGTGAGTGGTGATTTGAGAAGGGGTGTCGGTTCCTCGTTTGTTCTGTATTTCTTTTGCTTGTGTGTTCGTTGGCTGTAGGATGGAGCAAGGAGGATTAGCCTGGAATGATTTGCAGTGACCGTACGCTGGAAGGGGGAGAGGGAGGATGCACAAGTTCTGGCTCTCCCTGTTTCCTTTTCCATCCTTCTCGGCCCTGTCCATTCTTCCTCCCCGATCCTTCCCTGATCCCGATTTCCAAAAATGAAAATGTGGGAAGCGTCTTAACTTTCGCATTCTGAAAAGAAAATAGAAAAGCCAAGAAAAAAAACATATCATTAAGCTAATATTGCGATGTACAGATTATGCAGTGCGACCTCGCCCTGCCCCCACTTCCACCCCTGTTTTCTTCCCCATCCACATTTCTTTCAATAACCCGCCACTCTTCGTCCCCCACACAGCAACTTTTTGTTGAGAGTAAAAATACAAGTGCAGCTGTCATCCCGCCCTATGCCCAACCATCCCCGCCCCCTCCTCCCCTCCCGGCCTTCTGCTTGACAATTTTCTGGCTGCGGTTGACATCCACAAAGATCTTTCCTTCTAGACGGAGTTTATAGTCCGCCCCTGATATGCATATTTTCTTTGTCCTGCGGTGTGCAGCCAAGAGTTGTTGTTCTTGATATCATGCTTTCTATAAACTGCAGCGCTCTGGCTTTATTTGAGGAATAATTTGCCTTTCCAAACCAGCCTGACCTTCTCTTTTTCTTCTGTCGCAACAGAGACTTCTGAGCGAGACATCGGGCTACATGTGCAAGGGTTACTTCTACTTCAGCAACGTGTCCAAGACGGCGGTCATCTACACCATCACCATGCTGGCCATGGAACGCATCGTGGCCGCCATCAGTACCTCCTTCCGCATCCTGTCCCCGGGACGCTGCCTCTTCTTCTCCAGCCTCACCTGGTTCTTCGCCGCCGCCTACAACATCTGGTCCGTGGTGCTGTATGACACGCGCCTGGTCGGTCAGCGAGGCTTCCACGTCAATCACCACCGCGTGGAGGAGGAGGCCGTTCGTCAGGACGCCGTGGCCTGGAGCATCGGGGGGGGGCGTGGTCGGGTCCAACTACAGCACGCACGTGTGTTTCGCCTCCACGCGCTTTCAGTGGTTGGTGGATGTGTTCGTGCTGCTGGACTTCCTCGTGACGTTCTTCCTGCCCGTGTCGGCGTCCGTGGCGTTGTTCGGGTTGTTCTGGAGGAAGAGGGAGACGGTGAGGGCGCCCGGGCGACCCTACCGCTCCTCCACCTCCGTCATCATCTTCACCTTCGCCCTGCTCGTCAGTTTCCTCCTCTGTCACCTGCCGCTGGAGGTCATGACCCTGCACGTGCACGAGCGTGACGTCACGGCGCGCAGTGAAGACTTTCTGGTGTACAAGGTGTGTCAGATGATCTCGTTCACGCGAGGCTTCTGGGACGTGTTCATTTTCGGGGTGTTCCGGCACTACGTGTGTCGCAAGGAGCGAGCTCTGGCCGTCTTCCGTGGCAGCCGGTACGGGGGGTCGTCGGAAGTGAGGGGGCCGGAGGAGGCGGGAGGTGACAGGCAGATAGTGACCTCCCTGCGTGTCTGACGGTGCCCGTGATGGGCGCTCCTCCCTCCACCAGCCTTCTGGACAGCGACCAGGAAGTGACGGTAACGCCGCATCGGTCAAGCACCAGTGACCAGTAAACACATCTTGGATTGCCTAGCGGTGGGACAAATGTATGGATTATGATCTTAGGGCGTCTAGCTTAGGGGTGTCCATGGGAGTTTTAGTTGGGGTGTAGTAGAGGGACAAATTTATGGATTTTTTTTTTCTGTCCCAGTCTCTGCGCCACCTCAGAGGCAGTGCACCCACGCCGCTCATTCCGACACCCCGTCCACAGCCACAGCCCGGTCAGCCCCGCCGCAGCCCCGGCACCGGCAATTCATAGGGAGCAGTCAATGTCAAGTCGTCAAGAGGCAACCCACCAGAGGAGACACTGCACTGCTGCCGAGTCACTTCGGTGGTGTTCAGTGGCGCCTGTTCTGATCTAACATACGCAGGACACCACTACTAAGACTCCTACTGACGACGACAAATTGCTTAGTCGCGGATCCGGCATGAGTGAGCTCTCCCTCCGGAGGGCACCACCACGTCCGTCCAACGACAGCCCGTTTTTGGACTCACCGATACCGGTGACCACGACGGAACCAAACCTTGGCCACAGACGTGGAGAGAACATCGAAACTGAGGTCACCATGAGAGCAGGGCATGAAGGGCCACAGAATTTGAGACTTTTTTTATGCTGATCGATGAGAATGAGGATGATTAAGATGATGCTACGGATTTCCATTTCGGTCTGAGACTACATGACAGAGCT
>JADBJO010000015.1:87386-94886 GCA_016801955.1 Conus betulinus
GGGGGGGGGGGGGGGGTCAGCAGGAGGTTGAAGATGTAAAAACTGGGAAAATGAAATTAAGAAAATATGAAAACTCTTCACTGGCTGCCCAAGGGAACCATCGCAATTCCTCTTAAAGGCAGATATATTTGTATTGCCTGCTCCGAGGCCTTTCGTCCGCTGGGTCGGAAAACTCATCAGGGAGACACGGCTGGCTCATCAGGGAGACACGGCTGACGCCAGGAGCGCAGATACAGCCAGCCGTGTCTCCCTGATGAGTTTCCGACCCAGCGGACGAAAGCCTCGGAGCAGGCAATACAAATATATCTGCCTTTAAGAGGAATTGCGATGGTTCCCTTGGGCAGCCAGTGAAGAGTTTTCATATTTTCTTAATTTCATTTTCCCAGTTTTTACATCTTCAACCTCCTGCTGACCCCCCCCCCCCCCCCCCCCCCCGCCCCCGTAAGTTCAAAGTTTTGCCAAGTCATTACTATGAAGACAATTTAGTTGTTGGCCTGCGCTTGTTTTTCCCCCACTATTAGATTGTTCGTCTTTGTATTTGTCTGACTTTATTCAAGTTTAAAAGGCTGTGCCAGTCTTGAATAAAAGTTACTCTGTGTTAGGTTTCCTTATGGGAGCAAAGACTACCCCACTTGTTTACTGTTACCCTACTTAGTTTTTACTTTGAGAAATGTCTTGCACGACTGTGAGGGCTGGGAATACCAAATCAATGCAGTCTGGGCAAGAGGGGGCTTCCTTAAACATAGAATTATTGTCTACTCCTAAGACTCAATCGGCTTTTCAAAGCAAAACTTAAACTGACCTTTGAATATTCGTCCTCTCTTCCTTCTGCCCATGCAGTAAATAAAAATCCTCTCTCTTTTCTGCGCATATGGTTATCAGTAAAGGCAGCCTTTTTCTGTGCAAACCTGGTGTGTCAACTCAGACAGGGAAAATAAACAAGCGATTATGCCCCAAACTCATGCATATTTATTTAAACACAGTGTAAACACTTATACTAGAAGGCAAATACCAAGTGCTTAAAGAGACCGCACATGTAGTTAGTTCTGCCAGAGGAAAAACTGCGCCATCAGAATCTTCAGCACCACGAGCTTTACACGAAAGGATGCGGCAAATTGTGGTCTGGAACATCTGGAAAATGATATTTACTGGATTCAACGCCTGCCAACCCTGCGCTGAGGAATGAAGAATCGAAGGTGAGTACCCAATTCGTTCATTTTCGTTGTGTTATTTGTTTGTGTCTTGCCTGAAGAAGACCTAAGAGTTCGAAACGCGTTGTGTTTTGTCTCGGACTCGTTTGCCCACGTTTCTCTTGGTGGTTCGCTAACATTTTATTTAAGATTTACTGGATGGGTGGTAAACCGGGTGTGTATAGCAGATCTTCCAGAGTAGGTAAAATCATCATCCAGAAATCGTGAATGTGACAGACGACCAAATATAAAACGGTACACCCGTTCATGACAACAGGTTAATCAGAGTGAACTCAATATGCTAAACGAAAGCGAAATAGAGGAAGAAGACATCTGCAATCCTAAGAAGCTCGCCTGTCTCATCAGCATCTTGAGGGAATCTAGTTATTAAGCAACACTTCTTATCATAGAGGTTGAAGTAATGGATACTAGGTTTATAGGAATATCAGCCAGTAATTTCATGAAACAGATCTCGATCTTTCGTAAAAAGAGAACCGGAGTCCTACAGGCAAAGACAAAAGTAGATTAAAAAAAAAAGTTCAGTCTGGATCGGGTCGACGAGGAATAAGAGATGAACTTCATAACGCTTGAAATTCCAAGGTGACCACATGTTCCCGAGAGCTAAGTGGTTCAGTAACGTTTGACTAACTTGCGGCGTTGGACCATCCAATAGGTGCAGTTTGAATCCCGGATATGCCAAGCGGGAAATGACGACAGCTGAAGGGCATGTTAGACTCATGACTTAGATGGGGCCTGGTTCTCCAAGAGTTAAAGGAGTTATGGTCCAAAACACGAGCATGGCGGGGAGAGGGGGGGGGGGGGGGTTGTGTGTATGTGGGGGGTGTCTTCACTGAAGACTTTCCGCTATCGTGGTGCACCCTGAGTCTCTCCCTACTGTACCTTCTCTCTTGCATAGAAATGTGGTTTATAGCATAGGCTGTTTCATGTCACTTGGTTGCGATTCTTAGGGTGGGATCTTTGATGTCCCCAACACACTCAAAAACCTTATGGTGGCAGAGATTGAAAGAATACACCGAAGTGTTCACCTCTCGTCTCCGAGAAAAGTGGGTGCGCTAACTGAAAGCAAAATATCCGTTCAAAACCTATGCTTTAGGGGCATGTCTCAAGACAAAAAGAGAGGGAAAAAGACCCATGCCAATGGTCCAGCTGCAGTGTTGACTTTGCAAAAATCTATGGCTAATTCTCTGTGTCGGAGTGACTATGGACCAACAAAAAATCTTATACTGACAAAATTCTATGTCAATATGTGTCTGTCAACGGCACAGAAAGAGAGTAAATGAGAGGAGACAACAAAAGAGCGAGAGAATGAATGAAGGACAGAGAGTGCAGAGAGAGAGAGAGCAGAGAGAGAGAGAGAGAGAGAGAGAGAGAGAGAGAGAGAGAGAGAGAGAGAGAGAGAGGTGTCCATGGCACAGAGAGAGGAGGTGAGCGGAAGGAATGAAGAGACCGTGAGAATGATTGAAGGGCAGATTGAAGAGACAGAAACAGAGACAGAGAGAGAGAGAGAGAGAGAGAGAGACAGAGAGAGAGAGAGAGGAGAGGGAACAGGGGGGAAGAAAGGGAGAGTGGTGGGGGCACAAGGCACATTGAGGAGAGAGACGAGAGTGGCCTGACAGTGTAACATAGACTGAGAGGTGAGTTAGGCCACTGACCTTATTATGTCCTCCAACAGTAACAATGTCAAGGACAGCCCTATCGCTGGCGGACCAAAAAGAAACCAGCTGACCGTGTCACTCGCCTCTAAGACAAACGATCCTGATCCTGGCTTTTTTCCTGCTCTATTCTACAGCTCCTGATTCCATTGCTTAGCGTGGTCGGCACCCAATCAGAGAGTCAGACAGCATTTTCAATGTGGATCAGCGTTCTCGATTAGACGCTTCTGTTCTTTGTAGTTACCTCCTCAAGGGACGTGGAGGTCTAACCGTGATCAACGATAAGAGCTGCTTCTAATCTCTTGTTCTCTCCCAGCCACACAGGGCACGGGCCGACTCTGGCTACAAGTTTGAAGTCTTACCTCCCAGCAGACGACTCAGTGATTCAATCTTCACGTGAATGTCTAAGAAGGTCCTGGATTGAAATGTGACTTTCAACTCTAAAAAAAAATCATTGATCTCGCTCTTGAAAAGGGGAACAGTGGAAGGCGAAAAGTGGAAGAGTCTGGACGATAGGGGCAAACATTGGCAGAATTTAGCACGCACAGGGGCATTCTAAAATTCGACATTTTTTAACACTGGTCAGCCATTCGTATTATAAAAAAAGAGAGGGCGTGGGGGGGGGGGGGTCAGAAAAAGTCAACAAAGAGGCAAGGGAATTGTGTATGAACGGAAACAGAACGCCAGGCAACAAGAGAAGAAGAAAGAAGAAGAAGAAGAAGAAGTCGAAGAACAGAGAACAAGAACAAGAACAAGACAAGAACAAGAAACACAAGAACAAGAGCAAGAAAAACAAGTACGAAGGAGAGAAGAAACAAGAGCAACAACAAGCGGAAGAAGCGGACTTAGAAGAAGAAGAAGAAGAAGAAGAAGGAGGAGGAGGAGGAGGAGGAGGAGGAGGAGGAGGAGACGAAGAAGAAGCACAGAAAGGCAAAAGAGAAAAAAATGGGGGGAAAAGGAATGTACAACGCAAAGTTTTTTAAGTTCTCAAAGAGTTGCATGAATATGATACACAAAGAAAGAAAGGAAAGATAATTACTCTCTCAAAAATGACTAAATTCTTGCGTAATCATAGTTTTCAAAAGGCAAAGAATATTGTACAGTTTCAAGCCTTCGGAACCTTTCGAATATCCAGTTATTACGCGCTTCCATATTCTGTCCACTCACAAAACTTGTGTGACATAATACAACATTTGCGGGATAATTGTTTTTCGAGTGGATTCAGTTGTGGAATATGCACAATACACGACCATTGTTCATACACGTATGGCGTTGTTCAGAATTCAATGCAATCTTGCATTGTAACCTTCCTGAAGGATACAGACCATTTAACACGATGACTCAAAAGGAGAGCCCACTTACCTCAAAGATCCTCATCACAACTGTCAATCTGCCATTCACTCTCCTTTAGCCCGGTTCAGTTGCAATAAAAACGAGTGTAGCCGAACTGTTGGTCTTTTGTGTGTATGTGAGAGAGAAGAGAGAGAGAGAGAGAGAGAGAGAGAGAGTGTGTGTGTGTGTGTATGTGTGTGTGTGTGCTCGCGCGCGCGTGTGTGTGTGTTGTAGTGTGTGTGTGTGTGTGTGTGTGTGTGTGTGTGTGTGTGTGTGTGTGTGTGTGTGTGTGTGTGTGTGTGTGTGTGTGTCCTTTTTTCAGACTTTTTTTTTTTATCTGTTTTCATCCACTGTTCCATACAATTTTGCTTCTAAATATTTTAAATCAAGACCATTCCAGAAACAGCCCTAAAAACAGGGGGAGTTGAGAGGGTGTGGAAGAGAGGGGGGGGGGACGAAGTAGGCAAGAAGGTGAAAAGGGGGGGGGTGAGGAGTAGTGTTAAAAGGGATCGGTGTCTGCTGGTGAGGAAGGAGCGAGCGGGAGAGTGGGAGGGGGGGGTAGTCCGCACAAAAAGAAGAAAGATAGAAAACAGAATGGAGTCTTGAAAAAGTTTGAAGAGGTGCTTCGTAAAACTGGATCTGCGCTGAATATCATACTGGCTCCTTCTTCACTATGATCGATAGCCCAGTTCAATATTGGGCAAGAAATGACGATCGGACAGGCTCTTTTCGTGTCTCCAGGAAGACAATGCAATTCACAACATTATTTCTATATGTGGACATTATAATTGCACGCTGTGTAAAGAATGTAGCCTTGTGATGAATTATGGGTCTCACTCAACATGTCTGTATGTAGAGCATTCGTGTGTCTGTCTGTTTGTCCGTCTGTCTGTGTGCATATGAGTGTATCTTAGTCTGATTATGTGCATCTCCCCACCCTCCACCCCCACCCCTCTCTCTCTGTCTCTCTCTCTCTCTCTCTCTGTCTCTCTGTCTGTCTCTCTGTCTGTCTCTCTCTCTCACTTTCTCTCTCTCTCTCTCTCTCTCTCTCTGATTGTGCATATTGTATGTGTGTCTTTGCGTAAGAGCACGCAAGCACGCACAAGCGTGTGTGTGTGAGAGAGAAAGAGAGACAGACAGACAGATAGACAGACAAAGAAAGAGACAGAGACAAAGACAGAGAAGGAGAGACAGAGCCTCTGAACTTTGTCCACGCATTTACGCAGAACATAGCCTCCTCTGTACCCTCATTCCCTCTAAAGTCGATTTCCCCCATGATCACAGAGGCAAACAAACACCCCGAGAGAAAAAAAACCCAAGTTGTATTCAATTACCAACGTGTAAGCGTCTCAGAGAAAAGACTCCCCTTCTCTTTCCCCGACTCTCCTCACCTACACCGTTCTTTCCTTCCCTTTTCTTCTCCCCTACCTTCTCTTGTGTAACCACAACACACCACCTCTCCTGCTAAACCACGGTCCTGATTTGCACTATCGCAAGACAAAGAAACCATCGTTCTGTTCACCAACTTCAAGGAATCGATTTGGGTATCTTATTACTGTCCGCTAGTCCCAACAAAATCTAGAGCCTGTTCGTGATGAAGAGTTCAGTGACAACATGTGAAAAAGCTGGAGGATAAGGGACTGTAACTCGGAGAGCAACACCTTCCTTCCTTATGAATGGTCTTTTCCTGACTGAGTCTAGGCCGTGACCTGAATCCACAGCAGTTCCTACCAGTCCATACACTTCAATACATCTCAATAGGCCTGGGAGGTGGGGGAGGACTTGTAGCATTCAGCTCCATGGGTTATATATTGAGAATTTCGCCACAAAAAAAAAATGTTGAAAAACGCCCCATCTCACAATGTGAAAGCTCTCGAAGAAACTTCCTGGATGCCCCATTGATTCAAATCCGTGCCGCAATTGCCCGGTGTGACCTTCAGCCACGATCCTGATTCTTCCTCCACGTTTCATTCAAAGCGGTTCGTTAGCCTGAGCGTAATCTTGCTGCCAGACGGGCGAAGCAGGAGACAGCGGTGAAAATAGAGCTCCATTTGCAGAGGTAATAAAGCAAGAAAATGGTGGCAGAGGGGATGGCCAGGAGAGGTCATTTCAGTGCTTTGACCTCCTTCGCTCAGGTGCGTTCAGTCACCGCTACTTTTTTTTTTTTCATGTTGTGTGCTACGTTTTCACCGTAAATTTCGCTCAGACGCCAATAATTTGTCTCATTTGTATGGGAACGTTTCTTCACGTATCTAGTTTAGCCATTACTTTTTTTTTCATTTTGTAGTGCATGCTTCTTTTTACCACAGATCACGTTCAACCATTGCGCGTTTTTAAGGCAGGTGATTTGTTACAACTTCCGTTCCGCTGCCACTACCTTTTTTTCCTTTTTTTTTTTTTTTATTTGTTTCCTTTCCTTTATCTTTTTGCTGCCTGTGAAATAAGTTCTTTTCAGTCACTCCTGCTATTTGCCAGTGTGAACTCCTTTTCACTTCAAGTCTTGTTCAGTCACCTTAGTTTTTTTTTTTTCCCAGTTGCATGGTACCCTCATTACAAGATCGTTCAGCTGTAAATACTTTTCTGCATATAGAATGCGATACCTCCCCGCTAAGTCCGTTCAGCTACCAATGCTGTTCGGTAAGGCATGCTGACATCATAAGCAAAATCCATTTAGCTACATTCCATGCACTGAGAGAGAGAGAGAGAGAGAGAGAGAGAGAGAGAGAGAGAGAGAGAGAGAGAGAGACAGACAGACAGACAGACAGACAGACAGACGGACAGACAGAAAGATAGACAGACAGACACAGAGAGACTCAAGAATATTTCGTTCGACCTCTTAACAGTGTCATATCCTCTCTGCGGTCTTTCTTGTGCACCACCGCATACAAATTTTGGATGTGTGAGAAGTTACAAGAAATCTGTTCTGCAACTCCACCTCACTTTCCCCAATTCTCTTTCAGTCTCATGGAATTGTCTGTCTCTGAGCATAAAAGTGGAACAATGCTTTTGATCGTAATGGACTCACCATTATCTCACCCAAAACAACCCCTCTCCCCACTTGGAAAACAGATGAAATTGAATTTTTTTTACTTCACTTTCTTTTATCTGGCGATGTGTAGAAGTACATTCTTCTGAGAATATTTAGTTCTGTTCTCTTTTTCTCCAATCTTCGTCTGATCTCACTGAATTTTCCTTAACTGAAACTTCCTTTCGGACAATGCTTCCAATCTTAATAGAACCACCAAAACCACTGTCAGGCCAACCACTCACATGCTTGTAAAAACGAAGTGAAGAATTGGTTTTAC
>JADBJO010000015.1:114886-124886 GCA_016801955.1 Conus betulinus
TCTCTCTCTCTCTCTCTCTCTCTCTCTCTTTCTGCTGTGCGCTAATGGGCTAATGGATAAAGACCAAGGGAAGCTTCACTCAATGGTCTTTCATCTCCCGGGGTCCCGGCTTGCAAGTCAAATGAGAGGTCAGACGGCAGCATTTTGTGTGTGCACGCTTTCTTCCACGTGTTTTGCCTGTTAGGCCAGGGAACATAGGAAACTTTGCCAGGGAAAAGGAAAGGAAGAGAGAGTCAGAAAAGGCTAGCGGCGAGATTAACCAATCAATAGAAAGTTTAATATGATTTTATGAATACAGCCAATATGTTAATATGAGCACAAGTACAGAGTTAAAAACAAAGTACAAAGTTTAAACAATCTCGACCAGTCCCTGTGCGTTCACATTGGTTAGTATTGCATATCCCCAGCTGGAAGGCTGCAGGTTCCATTTCCATCCCAGCCATTAATTTGAGGAATTACTCTGCCCCAGTCAGCTTTTTCGTAAAGCTGAGTTCGCTGTGGACTCAGCTGGGAAGACTGGTACCATACAGTTGAGTTTCATCCGCTTGATGGATATATCCCCAAGAGTGTTGCTCATCGTTCCCAACACTGCAGGTTTTCTGTATCTCTCGGGCTGGTTGACGCTGGTTTATATTTTGAAAGTTTGCGTAGAGTGCAGCCCTGTCATCGTAGTCTAAGACCGGACTGGAATTCCATAACATTATCATCATTATCCTAGTCCTCATCAATCAGCATCACAAAAAAATCTTAAATTCTGTAGTCCATAGGCCCTGTTGTCATGGTGATCTTAGTCTCAATATCCTCTGCACTTCAATGTCCTTGGACAGTTTTGTGTCGGCATCTCTAGTGTCGGCTAGATTTACGGGGACTATCGATTGACGGATGTGGCGGCGCCTTCCGGTAGCTCTGCGACTAAAGAATGATGTCATCAGAAAGGGACTTAGCAGGTGCTGCCCTGCGCAGGTTGGATCAGGACAGGCGCCTGTGATCACTACCGAAGTGACTCTGCAGCAGTGCAGTGTCTACTCTGGTGGGTTGCCTCATGAAGTCTTGAATGAAGTCTTGACACTGACTGTTCCCTGTACATTGCTGTACCGAACCTGTGGACGGACAGCCGACATGAACAGCGTAGGTTAACTCCACTGAAGTCGTACAGAAGACGAAACATGAAAAAAAAGATATTTCAACAATCTAGTCTGTCTGGTTCAGCTCCTCTTAATTTAGAATCTGCTTCAACGAAACATGAACAAAGATATTTCAACAATCTAGTCCGTCTGGTTCAGCTCCTCTTAATTTAGAATCTGCTTCAACGAAACATGAACAAAGATATTTCAACAATCTAGTCTGTCTGGTTCAGCTCCTCTTAATTTAGAATCTGCTTCATCTTGAATGAAGAAATTAAAAACATGCCCGGCGTTGTCTGTAAGGGACTAGAGGATTGAAAGGAAACCGTTCCTAGGAAACCTTTCCTAGATTTAGATCACCACCGTTTAGGTTTCCTGCACCATAAATGGTCACATCGTAAATATGGAGCACAAAATGATTGGAAGTTTCGCCATCTTGGATTGATTCACTTCAAGCGTGACGTTCACTCTCACCTCGATGAGGATTCTGCTAGAAAGGGGTGCCCTTCTTGGCAGAGTGGTTTAGAAAATCCATGAAGATTTTCTTTTTATCTTATCAGAGCTTGTTTGTTTTAAGAGTGTACTGAGAGAACAAAAAACAGGGTGTGTGTGTGGTGTGTGGGGGGGGGGGGGGGGGGGGGGGGAAGAACAGCAAATAATAAAAGAAAATGTCAGTACAGACTTCCACTCCTTAGAACCGACATTATCTTGTCTGCGTCAAAGATGAAGGTAAACTGAAAGAAGCTGAATCACTCGTTGGACGCTCTCTCTGTGCCTCTCTCTGTCTCTCCGTCTCTGTCTCCATCTCTGTCTCTGTCTGTCTGTCTGTCTGTCTGTCCTGTGTGTGTGTGTGTGTGTGTGTGTGTGTGTGTGTGTGTGTGTGTGTGTGTGTGTGTGTGTGTGTGTGTATGAGTATGTGTGTGTGTGTGTGTGTGTGTGTGTGAGAGAGAGAGAGAGAGAGAGGAGATAGAGAGAGGAAGTGTGTAATTAAGTTATGGGCTGAGAGGCCACCAAGAGAAGCTAAGCACAATTGTCATCCTCTGCCTGGGGCGCTAGCCTGCAAGTCACAGGAGAGAGTTCCCTCCCTTTGGACACCCTGACTTCGTTGGACAAATTCTGCGTTCATTGACTGACAGTTTGCTCCTGCTGGGACAGGGGGTGAAAGGAGAGCGGACTGCCTGGGAAAGGAGGTGTGTGTGTGTGTGTGTGTGTGTGTGTGTGTGTGTGTGTGTGTGTGTGTGTGTGTGACACAGAGAGAGAGACAGACAGGACAGACAGACAGAAAGACAGAGACACAAGACAGAGACAGATGTACAGACAGACAGACAGACGTAGATAGAGACAGTGAGGTTAGGTGATGATGGAGGGGAAAAAGAGACAGATTAGGCGGAGAGAGGAGGTGAAAAATGGAGGGGGGGGGTGTCAGTTAGAGGAAGGTGGGACCTTTATTAACCAGACAGACAGACGGACAAAAAGACAGACAGGCAAATAAACAGGCAGACAGACAGACGGTACTTTCCGCCTGCAACAAAGACTTCAGATCTTGCGAAGGGCCAGTCTTAAGGTCTTCTCATTTGATAATCTTCATGACACCATCTCTTTGGGCTTGATCATCGATATCACTTTCGTATGACGCATAATCCAGTTTTGAAGCTTCACATATTTCCTTCTTCGACCGTATACTACAGTCAAGCATGAATTAGTTGTCATTCTACTTTGTTTGTGTAATATATCAACAGTGTTATTGTTTTTAGGCAACAAGTAATTGCGTGGCTCCTTTTCACAATGAGGTAGAAATGTGATGCTTATAGACTGCTATTTTCTTATGTAGTTCGTGCGTTCAGTTACACGCATCCATCATTGGCATACCCAAATCAACAACCTACCCCATCCCCAACCCCACGACCCTGTCCACACCTCTCTCTCTCTCTCTCTCTCTCTCTCTCTCTCTCTCTCTCTCTCTCTCTCTCTCTCTCTCTCTCTCTGTCTCTCTCTCTCTCTCTCTCTCTCTGTCTCTCCCTCTCTGAGTCTCTCTCATCTCTCTCTCTGTCTCTGTCTCTCTCTCTCTCTCTCTCTCTCTCTCACTCTGTCTCTCTATCCCTCTCTCTCTCTCTCTCTCTCTGTCTCTCTCTCTCTATCTCTCTCTCTGTTTCTCTCTGTTCTCTGTATCTGTCTCTCTCTCTCTCTCTCTCTCTCTCTCTCTCTCTCTCTCTCTCTCTCTCTCTTCCGACTTCTACCTCGTGCCCCTCACTCACTCTCATTACTTCCCATGACCTCTTTCCTTACCAAGGGACATTAGGCACACAAATCAGAACTCTGACAGGTTAATCAAACGGATGTTCTCCCTGTAACGTCTTGCCCCTTGCCGTCACGTCACCGGAGATGGGACAATCCTTTCTTCGCACGCTTTCTTCGTCTTCGTCTTTCGAGTAAGGCAACAGGTGCGAATGACCTCAGGAACAGCGAAAGGGAGAGTCCAGAGCGAGGCTGGTTGGGCGTTTCAACCTTGAGAATGTTTCATATGATTTGGCAAATGATGAGGCCTGACACTTTGTTCATATGAAACCTACTCTCTCTCGATAGATAGATAGATAGATAGATAGATAGATAGATAGACAGACAGACAGACAGACAGACAGACAGACAGACAGACAGGCAGGCAGGCAGCAGACAGACAGACGGACGACGGCGCGCAGGGGACGGACAGACAAGATAGATACATACATACATACATAGACAGACAGATAGATAGATGTCTATCATTGGACTCTGACTGTTTGTCTATATACCTTTCTATCTGTCTCTCTGTCCATCTGTTTGTCTATCTGTCTATCATCTGTATCTACTTGTCTAACGATCTGTCTATCTAACTATCTAGCTAGCTAGTTATATATATATATATATATATATATATATATATATATATATATATATATATATATATATATATATATATATATTAGCATTAAAAGGCCACTCAGAGTGTTAAAAGTGCTCAACTAAGCAGGGAGCGACAGAACAGTTTATCCTGGAAAAAGCAATAGAGGACATAAAAACAAACACTGAATATAATCTCTGGAAAAAATAGTTATGAATTATCCAATGGTTTAAAGAATTGAACAAACAGAAAAATACAGTGTTCATTACTTTTGACATAGTGGATTTCTATCCTTCTATTGGTGAGGAATTACTTACTAAAGCTCTAAGATTTGCCAACAAATATACAAATATAACAGATTCTGAGATGGAAATTATTTTCCACACTAAGAAAACCCTCCTCCATATCAACAATGAAACTTGGATAAAAAAAAAAAAACAGAAAAAACTCCACATTCGATGTCACGATGGGATCTTATGATGGAGCTGAAACCTGTGAACTAGTTGGACTCTTCATGTTGTCTCATATACAGAAAATACTTGGTAAACAGGTTGGCTTATACAGATGATGGCCTTGCCATGCTAAACAATAAACCAAAAACCATTGAAAACAAGAAGAAAACTTTGTAAAATTTTCCAAAGCCATAACCTAAAAATTACAGTAGAAGCTAACAAAAAAATAGTAAATTATTTAGACATAACATTAGACCTCAAGGATCATACATACAAACCATACAAAAAACTTAATGACACACATGTCTACGTAGACATCAAAAGTACCATCCCACCCTCCATTCTAAAAACCATACCTAATGGTATAAAACAAAGACTGTCTAAACTGTCATGCAATGAGAAAGCATTTAACAGTGCAGCAGCTGAATACCGAGAGGCGCTGTATAAAAGTGGCTACAACTACAAATTACAATACAACCCAGATAACAACATGAACAGCAATAAGAAAACAGGAAAATAAAGATTATATGGTATAACCCTCCATATGATGGAAGAACAAAAACTAACGTAGGAAAAGAGTTCTTCAGAATCCTTACAACATCATTCCCAAAAGAACATGTACTATCTAAAATATTCAATAAAAACACCATCAAGCTATCGTACTCGTGTATGCCCAACCTTAAAAATATAATTGATTCTTCCAATAAAACCAAAAAGCAATACAACCAAAGAGGGTGACGAAAGGACATCTTGTAATTGCACAAAAAAAAAAGACCAGTGCCCTCTGAATAACAAATGTCTCTACAATAATATTGTGTACCAAGCTACAGTAACAACAGACAGTGATAAAGAAACATACATAGGGATCACGGCTAACCGTTTTAAAACCAGATATGCAAACCATAAACAGTCCTTCAAACAGGAAAAATATAAAACCAAACAGAATTAAGCAAATATATTGGAAGCTTAAAGATAAGAAAACAGATTACAACATATCATGGAAAATTATAAAAAGAGCAAACCATACAACAACATTTCTAAAAAAAAAATGCAATCTATGTACTACAGAAAAGTGGCTGATATTATGTAAACCCCATCTAGCATCCCTGAACTCTAAAGTAGAAATGATAAACAATTGCAGGCATAAATGGAAATCCTTGTCAATGCACCATCCACTGGCACGTCCCCCCCTGAACGCGCCCCAAAAGAAAAAAAAAAAAAAAAACTACAGGCCACGTGCCTCTATCTATCTACATATGTATGTGGGGGGAGGGGGTATTTATCCGATCACTTTTTGACTATTTACTTTGTTTTTTCCCAACGGTTTGGCACTGTGATCTCAGGGAATGTTGTCCACTCATGACGATGCCATGTTAGCGAGGTCATATGCAATATGTGGGTTGAATTTAAAGTTGCTATGGAACATAAATAAAACTCGCACCTCAGAAATATTCCCTTCATTGTTCCGAACAGTAAGTTGACATTTTTTAAAGCAATTCAGTTCTGGTAATCTGTTTTATGCACATTATGAGGTCGTTTTCCTCATCAGGCATATTTCTTTCAGAACTGTGACAGCGTTGAATTTAGCACATGATGGGCACATTACATCAACTACCTCGGGGAAATATTCTCGGACATTTTCTAATCTCCATTTTCAAAACCAAACACGTTTTAATTCAATAGCTTTTAGTTCTCAAACACTTATCATATGATATAAAGTGTTTGAATTGGCCATGTGAGTACTTTTAAGCATTTGCGTGTATTTTCTTGGATGTGTTTTGGGGTAGGGCAATAGTTCGACATCAGACTAGTTGCGTTTAATTTGACCTTCGTCAAACAAAATCATAAATCAAAGCAAAGCCATTCTTTCTTCTTTTGGCTTTTGAAAATGGATTAATCAAGGTGAATCTCCTTTGTCACGACATTTTCAGAGACTGAGTCAAACTCAGTTGTTGCGTTGTTTTCCGTAATAAAATATAATATAAGTAGGTTTCCAACACATGGTTGATCTCACTGTCCCGATGAAATATCCTTCATGAAAATGAATTAATAAAAAGATACATATATTATCTTAAATGTCCCCCCCCCCCCCCCCCCCCCCCCCCCCCCCCCCCTCCAAATCCATCCTCGTCCCTTTTTACGAATCTTTCAAAGATGAATGTTTGAAGGAGCAAGGAACGCGTCAGTAAAGAGAAACTCTTTCGAGAACTCGCCTGGAACCTCAAGAAGTTCTTGAGAACATTATGAACTGGTCGTTGGGGACACGACAATGAAAGAGTTGCCACTGGTGGAATGTTTAGAGGTTTCTGAGTAAGAGCCGACAAGTATGAGAGGCTGCCAGTTCCAAAACGTAAAAGTTTTTCCTTCCGAAAACAATAATTTTTGTTACGATGCGAGTTTAGCCTTATGCCGTTATTCTAAATTCCATGTGTTTTTGATTATGTGCTGTCTTGCTGTTTGTGCTCTCACGAAACGGCATGAAGATAACTGTGTCAAATAAGTCTAGTGTGTTTATTTGGAGTCAAGTGTCTTACTGTGTTCTAGACAGGCCCTGACGTATGATAGGCGAGAAAAAAAACATTTATGTACACACACACACACACACACACACACACACACACACACACACACACACACACACACATATATATATATATATATCTATATATACATATATATGTGCGTATATATATATATATATATATATATATATAATGCTGAACAATTAAGTAGTGGGGGAAAACAAGTGCAGGTTAACAGTTCTTCCATCATTATAGTAATGATTTGGCAAAGATTAGAAATTGAGAGGGGAAAATTTTTTTATATAATAATCTATATATATATATGTGTGTGTGTGTGTGTGTGTGTGTGTGTGTGTGTGTGTGTGTGTGTGTGTGTGTGTGTGTATGTGTGTGTGTGTGTGTGTGTGTGTGTGTGTGTGTGTCTGTCTGTCTGTCTGTCTGTCTATCTGTTCTGTGTCTGTGTCTGTGTGCGTGTGTGTGTCTGTGTGTCTGTGTGTATAGGGACTACCATTCATTAATGTTATTCTTTTCAATATCACATTTCCATTGCATCCTTTACAATTCTATTGACAACATGTTGACTCATTATTCGTTTACTGATATCATTCTCCTTCACTGTCAAATTTTCGCTCATCCTACAAAGACAAATTTACGTCACATATGTTGAATTACGATTATATTTATTTGATTCGTGATTTTGTAGCATCCCAACAGACAACTGAATCTGCATGTTCGATATATCGACGAGGAAAATCTCATTGATTTAGAAATGGAGAATGTACCACAAACGGAATTCGATGTTCACAGGTAAGGAAGGACCTGTTTACTGCTACTGAGCAGAAGTGTGTCTTTTGATAGACGAATTGAGTTTTTTTTTTCGCATGGATGGGGTGACCGTTGCCACTCTCTTTTTGATGGAACGCTACTATACCTCGTCCCCTATGATGTGCTATATTCATTATGGGGTAACTTACCAGAGTATCTCTTGATCCCAAGTCTATTGTCAGACCAAGAAAGGAATTCAGCTGATGCTTCTCTCATGTTTGACGCGAATTGTCAGGAACTGCCTCACCTTTAGAGTCAGGTTTGTTTGAACAAGACCGTGACAGCACAGTTTCTTACATGGAATCCTATTCTGTTGATTTTATAAGGTTATACTGAGATTTGTACCATCGCTTTCAAGATTCAGTTAATCGTTCCAGAATCCCTGGGATTTTCAGAGCTGCATGAGATGGAATTATGTCTGATTGTTGAGATGGATGTCGCAGTTTGCAGAGAACTGACTTGAAATTCCATTGGCTGGGTCTCTACCGAAGTCCTACTCTCAGATTTGCTATGTTTTGGCAAAAGACTGTCGCCAAACCCTAACTTTTTTTCTCTTACAGTCTGTCTAAAAATAGGCCTGATTCTGTATTGATTTTAGCCAGCTTAACAAAATCACTGCTTTTGACGCAGGTCCTATACCATAGGAAGACAAACTCTTTATCTGTCTTTCTGAAGCGAAGTGCTTCACAAAGATTGGCCTTGCCACGGGGGCATGGGGCGAATCCCAGTCAAAGAACAAAATGGAGCTAAAACTGCATTTCAAAAACTCCACTCGACTACTTCCAGCAGACGAGAGTTGGTTACGGGGTCCAGTTCCCTTTGCCAGAGGAAAGGCGGCGAACGGTCCTACAGAGCACGCGTCCTTTGACTTCTTTGGCGATGTTCTCATTGCAAGACGTCACTGTCATTAACATCTTTTGCATTTTGGAGGAGGCCTGCTAACCATTCAAGGTACGGGTCTAATCATGTACGTGAGCTATCAGAGGCTGGAGTTCCTTGGTCACACCATCATTCAAGACATGCTAAAACCACACACACACACACACACACACACACACACACACACACACACACACACACACACACACACTTTTATGCGCACAGGAAATCAAATATTTTGCATTGACCACAAACTGTTTTTAAGATTCAACAGATCATGTCGCTTGTCTCTCCTACCCTCTCTCTTTCTTCGTCTACAGAATCAATATATGTCTTGAATGATGTGTGCATTTGAATATGATGCTCTCTCTCTCTCTCTCTCTCTCTCTCTCTCTCTCTCTCTCTCTCTCTCTCTCTCTCTCTCTCTCTCTCTCTCTCTCTCTTCTGTGCGTGTGTGTATGAGTGCGTGTGTGCATGTGTGTGTGTGTGTGTGTGTGTGTGTGTGTGTGTGTGTGTGTGTGTGTGTGTGTGTGTGTTTTGTTTGTGTGCGTGCGTGTGTGGGAATAAAGTTTCACGAATGGCCTAACGATAGGAAAGGCTATATTACATAAGAAGGAGGAATGAGTTTATTCAGACTATTTACAGAAAAAGAAGTGATTTGGTTGAATTGGTCGGTTTTTTTTTTTTTTACTTGTTTCTGAAGTTTCTTATGTGGGTGACTTGTTAACATTTAGGACGATAATCCCGTGGGAGTGCCAAGTTTCCATGGAGGGAAGGTCAGCTTTATCGACTGGGGGAGTTCGGTTTCCTGTGGACGAAACAAATTGACTGTCGGCCAAAGCCGTGAGGCCTGAACACTAGCACTTGAAATTGGTTGAAATTGCCTTGGGAAACCGCACATGGTGATACCTTTGATACTTTTTGATTGATTCAACAGCTAAATAAGACCCGGGTTCTGGTCCACTCCTGCTGCCTCCCGGGCCGACACAAAAAGTGCTTCCTGATTAAAGACCAAACAGATCGAAACGCGTTGGGGTTTTTTTGTTGTTGTTTGTTTGTTTGTTTGTTTGTTTTTTGCTTTGTAATTTGTTTGTTCTTTCGTTTGGCTGCACGGTAATTCTGTTTTTAGTTTTGTTTCCGTTTCTGCCTGAAGTCACCACACACACCCCTACCCCTCCTTTTGAATCCTCCATTCTGTTGATTTCTCTCGTGCCTTGCACTGTGAAATTTGATTTCAAAATATTCATTTTCCTATCGAGACAGGAGGGGAAATGGCTGCGCATGTACATTGATTTTTCCAATATGGGCATCGCAATTCCA
>JADBJO010000015.1:129886-139886 GCA_016801955.1 Conus betulinus
CATCGAATGAGTGAGACAGGCATTTGGAGAGAGAGAGAGAGAGAGAGAGAGAGAGAGAGAGAGAGAGAGAGAGAGAGAGAGACGACACTGACAGAAAGACAGAAACAGAGGGACGCGCGCGCGCAAAACACACACACACACACACACACACACACACACACACACACACACACACACACACACAGTGCCATGTGTCATGCCGATGTACAAATCATGGCTTGCAGCAGTGGCATCATTAGCTGTGAGTCACGTTTGCCAACGCGGTGTTGTTTGTTTTTGTTGTAGAACATGCGGACTCTGCGGAAACAGACACGTCTATCAGCAGACCTTTCTCCTTGACTCTCTGCTTCTGGCTCCAAAGCAATTCCCAATCTATTTACCATCTCCCCTGCAGTCTCACACTGGGTCACTTAATCTTACCAACGGTATTTCGAATGTATTTGCCATCTCCTTCCCGCGGTCCCGTAATGGGTCAGATTATCTTGCCAGCGGGAAAGCCGAGCAATGATGACACAGAATGTGATGGGCGTTGCTTTTACTTTTTTTCCCCTTGCACGGTGCGCTCGCTCTACAATGGCAGTTGTCTGTTGTCAGGATCGATTGATGTTAGTGACTGTACCTTTTGTCAAACGCACTGAGAGTGGTTCCAATCTGGACCTACAGTTACGCTAAAGAACGTAAGTTTTTGTGGTAGGAGAAATGGACTCAGTTCTCTCTTGTATTTTATAAAGAAGCGTGAGTGAGTCTGCCAAACACCAGAGACAAAAACTTTTGTCTTGTCTTGCAATTTTTTTTGTTTGTTTGTTTGTTTTTGTCCTGTAATTTGTTTGTCCCTGTTGTTTGGCGGACTCACAAACAATTGTGTTTTGAAATGTGTTTCAATGTCTGTCTGCAGTCACCTCACTTCAAAACACACTCTCTCTTATATTGTAAAAAAAAAATCTGATCTGTAACTGTCCTTTTCTTATACATTGAGAACGGTTTTCGTCTGGGCCTTCAAGTCAACAACAGGAAGAAAATGGCAAGTTAATGAAGCTGAAAACGACTCAGTTCTGATAAACTGATTGACTGCTCTCCGGAAGAAGTCCCTGAACAAGTTCTCCCACTGGAAGAGGTCTTCACGCTGCTGTTTCTAGAAGACGGACACTTGATGGTCAGAAAATCATGTTTCGGCTGGTCATTGTCCCGGTGAAGAGCTTCACACCACCAACGCTCCACCTTTCTCATGGTGTCCGGATATTTCAGCCGTGCATCTCTTGCTAGAGAGATAGAGGGGTGGACGGGGGAAGATGGGGGGGGGGGGTGTGGAGGGAGAGGGTCGGGGAGAGACAAAGAGACTTAAGGCTCAAATGTTATGTTCATAAATGCCATGGCCCCTTAGAATGGGGATATACATTATGATTCATGTCGTGGGATGACTTCTCTCCCTTTGTATTTCGACAGTGAATAGATGACTTTTCGACTATATGATACCTGAAGCTGACGTAGAGAGTAAAGAGAAAAGAGACGCAAGATCTAAACCTTGTCGTGATACGTTTTATATGTTTATTTTAAGTAAAATATTGAGAGATAAACAGCGTAAAGAACTATAAGTTCTGTACAATTCAAATCTACCACTGTTTTGTACATGGGAATTCCAGTTTTGTAAACTGCAGATACGTATGTGTAGTGACTTTGAAGATCATACACATACACACGTACAGACGCACGCAAGCATACCCGCACACACACACGACACACACACACACACACACGCACGCACGCACGCACGCACGCACGCACGCACGCACGCACGCACACACACACACACACACACACACACACACACACACATAGACACATACACACGCGCGCGCGCGCGCGCGCGCCGTTTGAAAATGTGTAGTTTTATAACAATACGCATGTTAAATACGTTTTTTTTTGTCTTTGTTTTTTGTTTTGTTTGTTTCAGTCAGTATTTTGCAGGATAAAATCTGAATTTCGAACATGCTTTGCCCACTTTTATGCTGATCACTGTATGCACACATGTTTTCCTCAAAATCACGAGAAAAAGGTTGAGCCTCTACTATTCAAGTCACCGCACACTATAACATAAGCCTCGTTTCCCACGTCACTACATCGTAGAAGCATACTAGCCCACAACAAACACGAAAAAGAGCCATTTCTACACACAGCACCGTCACCTCGGCACTTCAGTCCTAACATGGCGACACACATCGCCGATTTCTGTCTTGTTTCAACATGAGATGTTGAAACATTGGAAAGAAACAGCCACATGCGGCCCCCAAAAATTCACAGACCCAGAGGGTATTGTTTTTTTCACAAAGAACGTCCACAATTCTGAAGACCTAAGTCACTCTTAATTGGCAGAAGCAGTTACTTAATTGACAGAGCACTTGACGTGCAACCTCATAATTATATCAAAACACCCGCCGCTTACGAGAGAGAGAGAGAGAGAGAGAGAGAGAGAGAGAGAGAGAGAGAGAGAGAGAGAGAGAGAGGCGGTGGATGTTTGTGTGTGAGTCGATGAAAAAGGAGGAGAGGATATAAGAAGAACGGTTTAAGAATTGTGCTAGGTGTTTATTGTCTCCGTACATCCTGCAAGACAGCCGGCCTCTGGAGACATGTCGCCAGTCTGTCACTGAAATGCACTGCCAGACGCTCAGCCAGGCTAAATGCCCGCTCTAAAACTTTTTCCTGGCAATATCTCGCCTGAAGACTTTTCCCAAGGCCTGTGTGTAGTGAGGAATCGTTCACGACTTGACCACACAACAGCCACGCTACTTCTTTCAGTCTATAGCTTTGGAACGTGGGAACAGGCGGCATGCAATGGTAATACGAACAAAACTTTTTTAAGTCTCATGTGCACTACGATGTGTGTGTGTGTGTGTGTGTGTGTGTGTGTGTGTGTGTTTGTGTGTGTGTGTGTGTGTGTGTGTGTGTGTGTGTGTGTGTGTGTGTGTGTGTGTGTGTGTGTGTGTGTGTGTGTGTGTGTGTGTGTGTGTGTGTGTGTGTGTGTGTGTGTGTGTGTGTGTGTGTGTGTGTGTGTGTGTGAAAGAGAGAGAAAAGAGAAAATCAGAGAGAAGAGACAGAGGAAAATGGAAAGGGAGGAGCAGTATGGCAACGACCTGAATTTGCTTTTTAAATACACAGAAAAACAGAGAGAAAAATCATCAATTACCACGTGTCTGGTGAAGGTTTTAGCAGTTCAAAGTCATCAATATCGATATGATTATAAAAAAAAATCCGTCAAGTAGAGTAACAAGAGAGAACACAAGAAAACCCCAATTGTGTCTTCACTCAAGACGGAAGTCTTACATCCGCGCAGGTCTACTTATCACTGAGTACAGGACAAAGTTATCTCGCAAATTAAAACCTTTTTCATCGCCGTTCTCTCAGACAGGCACCACAGTGCCATGGATGACAGTCTGTCTGTCGAAGGTCCGTCCCAGACCTGAAGAGCTTCTCTCTCAGCAGGATATGTCTGCAGACCAAGTTCCTGCTCGGTGATTCTGATGGATGAAGCAGCGCTGGTGGAGTCTCTCTCTCTCTCCTCTCTCTCTCTCTCTCTCTCCTCTCTCTCTCTCTCTCTCTCTCTCCCCTCTCTCTCTCTCTCTCTCTCTCTCTCTCTCTCTCTCTCTCCTCTCTCTCTCTCTCTCTCTCTCTCTCTCTGTACGTGTTTGGGCGTCCGAACGTGCGTGCGTGTGTGTATGTATTGTGTTTGTTTTGAGAGTGTGGGCAAAGGAATGGGGGCTATATCTGTGTGTGTATATGTGTTCTTTGTACGTGCGTGTGCGCGCGTGTGTGTGTGTGTGTGTGTGTGTGTGTGTGTGTGTGTGTGTGTGTGTGTGTGTGTGTGTTTATATGTTGTTTGTTTGTATGTGCATGTGCGCGTGTGTTTTTGTGTGTCGAGCGCTCGAGCGCACACGCGTGTGTATGAGTGTGTTTTCTGTGTGTGCGCGTGAGTCTGTGTGTGTTCTGCTAAGTGTGTCTGTCTGTTTATTTTGTCTGTCTGTCCGTCCGTCTGTCTGTCTGTCTGTGCGCGTGCGTGTGTACGTACGTGCTTGTCTTTGGGTAAACCGAATTTTAAATAACACCGTATCTCTGGGCCATCAGGTTCGTCCATTCATCTTCATCTTCTGCTCGTTCCCTTTCCCCTGCAGGCTCTCTGCCATGAACCGGCTGGTGTGCTGGTCTGCCTTTTTCTTCTTCAGCAGTCCCTGTATTGAAGCAGTTTTCTGTCTGGTGCTCTCTCTCTCTCTCTCTCTCTCTCTCTCTCTCTCTCTCTCTCTCTCTCTCTCTCTCTCACACACACACACACACCACACACACACACACACACACACACACACACACACACACACACACACACACACACACACACACACACACACACACACCGTGCGAGTTCACCTTTGACCCCACGTAGTCCAAATGCGAATTACCACTATGAAGCGGATCCCCACAAACAAGCAATGACCCGTTTCAAGGGGAGGGGCGGAGGGGGAGGGAGCGGGAGGTTGTAAGATGTTATTAGTTACTATATGTGCAGCATTTCTTGCCGGAAAAGAAAGGTAGTGCAGACATGGATGCTAGAATAAGCGAAAAACTCACCGTTTTCCCCCTGTGTAATAAAGAACCAAGGCTTTGCATACAACCGACAGTGCCAGAGAAACCTGTTACAAAGTTCTTCAGTGCAACCCCCTGCCCTTTATCAACCCCTCCCCCCACCCCCCTCCATCTCCCTATGATCTTACGAAGGGTGAAGGGAGAAGAAGAATTGTAAATCTTTGTGACTCTTTTCCATATGAAATCGTACTTTGATGCTGTAAACAAAAGGCTGGAGAAACATTACGACACGTCTCCCTTTGGAACAGTGGAAGACACTTGTTATTCTTCGGCTTGGACCTGCCCCCAGCTGATAAATCGGTTTCAACGGCGTGTAAAATCGGTCCATTCAGATAGGGAAAGAACAGACAATAGTAGAGGGGCATTCGGGAGTCATGACCAGCATGCGACCAGCCCCATTAGTACGTAAGGAGTTAGGGACTGGTTTGATTGCATGAACGTGGCTTCTTCACTCGAGAGATGCTGTTCTGAATGTTTCCTATGTGAGTTCTTCTTTATTAATCCTACAGGAATGTTGAAAAAACTTTGAAAACTCTCTCTCTCCTCTCTCTCTCTCTCTCTCTCTCTCTCTCTCTCTCTCTCTCTCTCTCTCTCTCTCTCTCTCTCGTCTCTCTCTCTCTCTCTTAGCCGATCCACTTCCCTTTTTTTTCTGTCTCTCAGGATTAACGAATCCGGTTCAGTTTTTCATCCTGATTACCGGATGCTCTCTCTCTCTCTCTCTCTCTCTCTCTCTCTCTCTCTCTCTCTCTCTCCTCATAATAATCCTCCTCCTCCTCTCTACCCTCTCCTTTTCCCCTCCTCTCCTCCTCTCTCCTCTCTCCCTCTCCTCTCTCTTTTCTCCCTCTCCTCTCCTCTCCTTCTCTCTCACGGATGACGAATTCGGTTCTTCTTTTTTTCATTCTGATAAATGGTTTCTGCGTAGAAAATGATTTCCGGTTAAATCTGCTTCGAGAAGAGAGAGAGAGAGAGAGAGGAGAGGGAGAGAGAGAGAGAGAGAGAGAGAGAGAGAGAGAGAGAGAGAGAGAGAGAGCAGGAGGGCAAATTGAGAAAGGGATGGGAGGGGCAGGGGGAGGAAGGGAGATCGTGTGAGTGAAGGGTGTAACCAGGAGATGGAGAGCGGGATGTTGCCATGATTGTTGTTTCGATGCTTGCCTCCATGTGGAGTTGTTTTTCAGTTTTGGTTTTCTTGCTTTGCAACCGAGGTAGGGTATTGTTTTCGATCCTGTTTAAATGACTGTCCGTCCGTCTGTTTGTCTGTCTGTTTGTCTGTCCGTCTGTTTGTCTGTCTGTTTGTCTGTCCGACCGTCTGTCGGAGTGTTCTGTCTGTCTGTCTGTCTGTCTGTCTGTCTGTCTGTCCATAAGGTGATTGGACAGCAGTGAAACGCCAGTATCCACAAACGACACCATTGTGGGGTTTTGTGGAGAAGGATCAAACGCAGCTTGAACAAAGGAAGCCACAGTCCATTCGACCCATGCAATATGATGCACACAACTGGAGCATAAAGGGTAAAAGGTGAGTAGGGCAGATAAAGGAGGAGAAAGGTATTCAAATTCAATTCCAACGACAACTCTGTCTGTGGTACGATCAACATGAAGTGACTGGTTATTAAAGCTGTGTTTCAGGGATGGACCCAAAGCAGGAAGAAAAAACAACATCAATTAAAAAAAAGTAGCAAGTGTCCCAATCCCATATCCCTCCCCCCCCCCCCCCCCCCTACTTCCGGTCAGAGCAGTCCCGCTGCTGTTACAGCAATGCTCGGTAATACACCCGATGACGGACACAGAACACACTCAGACTAACACTTCAGCAGCAAGACAACATATCCATGGTTATTTTTAAGTGCCCTTTGGCTACCTACACCACTTTCTCCTCATTTTTCCCGTCCCCATGCCTCTCTCTCACCTATCTCCGCTCTTCTCCTTTCTCATCCCTTCCCCCACCTTTTTCCTAACTCACTTCAGCTGATTATGAAGTGTATTGACCTTTTAACCAACTCTCACTCTTTGGCTGTATTACACAACGGACTTCTGCATGATCAATCATTCTCGCCACGTCTTCTATTCTGCACGCTCCTCCTCGGAGGTGAAAAATTCACATTAGTGGCCTT
Source organism: Conus betulinus (assembly GCA_016801955.1). NCBI lineage: Eukaryota > Metazoa > Mollusca > Gastropoda > Neogastropoda > Conidae > Conus > Conus betulinus. The sequence continues at coordinate 136,624 of JADBJO010000015.1, forward strand.
GTTCAATCAGAAACTTAAATCCAAGTTTGCCTTTCTTTTTACTTACGAGGCCACTGAGTATTCCAGGTGTGCATCATCGAGAAAACTTTCTAATCACATATGACGCGTCATTTTGACATAAACCTTTACTGTACTTCAAACATCTATTACTGATTTCCCTGTAATTAGTGCCTGATTTCTTTCATTTCAGCAGAAATATAGATGTACACGATACAGCACCTGTTTTCTACCATTTGGCAACAACGTAAAGTGTACGATTTTTTTTACAGTGTTTTGTATGTGTGTGTGAGTGTGAGTGTGTGTGTGTGTGTGTGAGTGTGTGTGTGTGTGTGTGTGTGTGTGTGTGTGTGTGTGTGTGTGTGTGTGTGTGTGCGTGCGTGCGTGCGTGCGTGTGTGTGTGTGTGTGTGTGTGTGTGTGTGTGTGTGTGTGTGTGTGTGTGTGTGTGTGTGTGTGTGTGTGTGTGTGTTGAGATGTGTTATTGTTGGAACTAGGTAGACTGTTTTATTTGTTGCTTCAATACAGCTTTACTTGCGTAATTCAGCACAAATGATAAATTCATATAATCTGACTTACGTGCGTCAGACAAGCTACATAAGATATTTCTTAATTATATATTTAGCGATATGTTCATCTATATGTGCTTCTCTTCTCAGCAGACATTATCTCAACAAGTCAGATCTTGATAGGATGCGACTTAATATTTGTAACAATCTGTAAATGCACAAAACATAACTGAAAGTGATCATGATTGTTAAACACAATGCCATTTCTAAGCAGCATTTTCTAACAATGTTAATAACAGATTTGTGGCCTTAACTATTCAATGGCATCTTCATGAAGGGAAAATGTGAATAAACCGTAACTATCTGTATCCCTCAGCCAAGTTTGGTTATCCTAACACTTGCAATTGGCGAGAAAAATAAGTTAACCATTGACACACATGCTTATATATTACATGCTCAAATTCACACACACACAAAGACAACTGAAACTGAGTGATTACATAGACTCATTTCACTTACACTTGAGAGTTAAAAACCGTTTGCAAACGGGTAAACTGAGACCGAACAGTTTTCATTGATGCAGAAGGTCGTTTCATTCGCGAAGCGTTCGTGGGTTTTCTCAGCTATTGATTTTGTTCAAGTGCCGTTCGATTTTCGTAGTTTGGGCTACAGGTCTTCCAGACACAGATTACGTTGGGGTGGAACCGTCTTTGTTTTTGAAGAGTTTTTTTTTTTTCGGGGGGGAGGGGAGAGGGGGCAGGGGGGCAGGGTTGATTATTGGTTTTGTTTCGTTCCTTTTGCTCTGAATTGGTTTTAGCATTAATTGGGATTTGATGACCCATGGCTGGAGCTGGATGCATTGTTTGTTTGCCTATTTTTCTGTCTCTTTCTTTCTTCCTTTTTTGTTGTTTTGTTTGTTTTTTTTGTTTCGTTTTTGTTTTTTTTTTTTTAATGAATCTTAATGTTTTGGTTTTGATTGTTTACCTGAGCTGGCTGGTTGAGGTTGACGTGGCTTTAGGTTGAACCAGAGCGGCTTGACCTAACTGGACTGAGGGTAAGGGGTTGTCTTTGATAGGTTGAACTGGATCGGGTTGTGTTGGAGATAGGTGTGTGTGTGTGTGTGTGTTTTTAACAAGTTACGTTAAGAATATGGTTAGGTTTGGGTGTAGGTTAGATGGGTCGGTTTTGGCAAAGCGTTGGAATGCATTGGGTTGTAGTTATAGACTTGGTCGGATGTTATGCTAGGGATGGATTTGGGCTGGCTTGTGTAAGGGGTAGATGATCAGGCTTGAAAGACAACACGCTTACACGTGCACCACCGATTGATGAACGTTGCAATGGCAACACACACACACACACACACACACACACACACACACACACACACACACACACACACACACACACACACACACACACACACGCACGCACGCACGCACGCACGCACGCACACACGCACACACACGTACAAAAGACTATAACAGTCTCTCTGCATACACCTAAATGCACACGTAGTAGAAACCAGTGGTCGTGCGGGTGTTCTTAGCAATGGAAACTTCTTTCTTTGTAATATTGAAGGTCTGACAAGCGAGTCAGCAAATCACGAGTGTAAGTTATAAGAGTCCCATTTTCAAATTATATGAGTCCCATTTTCAAGTTATATGAGTCCCATTTTCAAGTTATATGAGTCCCATTTTCAAGTTATATGAGTCCCGTTTTCATTTGGAGTGTTGAAGGTTGACGATTTGTCAAGCAAGTTACTAGATTACGGGTGTTTGTGTCCATGTTCATTTTTCTATCTGTTGCACACCACCTTAATGTGTGTCATTTTCTTCCAGTGAAGAACAAATAACAAACAGCAAAGACAGTTTCTGTTCTCTTGGTTAAACAGATACATGCCAGTTACTCTGCTGTAATGATGCCTAGGCTAACATTCGCCTGGATGAGACCCCACCATCCATACTATGAAGAGGCCCAGGACATAGAAGGAGACAGAGAAGAGAAGTGATAGCTTCACTGTCATCCCCAAACACAGGAAGGGACAGCAACCATCTCACCGCCATGCAAGACCACGTGATCTTACTGAGGCTCAGAACAGGATGCTCAAGGCTGAAGCACGACTTGTTCATCAAGGTCCACAGTGATGACTCATCTGCATGCCTCAGTAACACTTCCCTAATGACGTTGGAACAGCTCCTCAAACACTGTCCTCGCCACTAGAACCTACATGGAGACACATGGTCTGCAGGCAACACCCCATTAGAGACACACTCCACAGTGGTGCAGGATTTTATAGACTGCATCATTAATTCCGAACACTTTCGTGCATATCTGAGCGAACAACATTGACGAACTGTGAATTTGAGGAAAATCTTTGGGGGTCACATTGGTTTTCTTAGAACCTCTAATGATAGGAGAGTTATGGCTAAAACTCAAATAAAAATCCGAAGACGTGTTGAGTTCTCTTCTTATCTGCTCGACCTATCAGAATCTTCTTTTGAATCATGTTGATGAATTCTAATGCTTTGAACACCTAAACCCGACACTTGACGATTGCTCATTGATCATTTTGCGCTCATTCATGGTCAACACAAGAATACTTTCCTGAGTGTTTGACAAGCAAGGCTTACTGGCTGCCATCATTAAGCACGTTCCCATAAAACTCTCTCTCTCTCTCTCTCTCTCTCTCTCTCTCTCTCTCTCTCTCTCTCTCTCTCTCTCTCTCTCTCTCTCAAACGCACACACACACATAGGCACAG